>CM055116.1:1263109523-1263333045 GCA_029206835.1 Rana muscosa | reverse complement strand
GAGTGCCCCCCCCCTTACGTGAGCTGTCCTCATCGGAGTGCCCCCCCCTTACGTGAGCTGTCCTCATCGGAGTGCCCCCCCCTTACGTGAGCTGTCCTCATCGGAGTGCCCCCCCCTTACGTGAGCTGTCCTCATCGGAGTGCCCCCCCCTTACGTGAGCTGTCCTCATCGGAGTGCCCCCCCCTTACGTGAGCTGTCCTCATCGGAGTGCCCCCCCCTTACGTGCAGCTGTCCTCATCGGAGTGCCCCCCCCCTTACGTGAGCTGTCCTCATCGGAGTGCCCCCCCCTTACGTGAGCTGTCCTCATCGGAGTGCCCCCCCCTTACGTGAGCTGTCCTCATCGGAGTGCCCCCCCCTTACGTGAGCTGTCCTCATCGGAGTGCCCCCCCCTTACGTGAGCTGACCTCATCGGGAGTGCCCCCCCCTTACGTGAGCTGTCCTCATCGGAGTGCCCCCCCCTTACGTGAGCTGTCCTCATCGGAGTGCCCCCCCCTTACGTGAGCTGTCCTCATCGGAGTGCCCCCCCCTTAACGTGAGCTGTCCTCCATCGGAGTGCCCCCCCCTTACGTGAGCTGTCCTCATCGGAGTGCCCCCCCCTTACGTGAGCTGTCCTCATCGGAGTGCCCCCCCCTTACCGTGAGCTGTCCTCATCGGAGTGCCCCCCCCTTACGTGAGCTGTCCTCATCGGAGTGGCCCCCCCCTTACGTGAGCTGTCCTCATCGGAGTGCCCCCCCCTTACGTGAGCTGTCCTCATCGGAGTGCCCCCCCCTTACGTGAGCTGTCCTCATCGGAGTGCCCCCCCCCTTACGTGAGCTGTCCTCATCGGAGTGCCCCCCCCCTTACGTGAGCTGTCCTCATCGGAGTGCCCCCCCCTTACGTGAGCTGTCCTCATCGGAGTGCCCCCCCCTTACGTGAGCTGTCCTCATCGGAGTGCCCCCCCCCTTACGTGAGCTGTCCTCATCGGAGTGCCCCCCCCTATACGTGAGCTGTCCTCATCGGAGTGCCCCCCCCTTACGTGAGCTGTCCTCATCGGAGTGCCCCCCCCTTACGTGAGCTGTCCTCATCGGAGTGCCCCCCCCTTACGTGAGCTGTCCTCATCGGAGTGCCCCCCCCTTACGTGAGCTGTCCTCATCGGAGTGCCCCCCCCTTACGTGAGCTGTCCTCATCGGAGTGCCCCCCCCTTACGTGAGCTGTCCTCATCGGAGTGCCCCCCCCCTTACGTGAGCTGTCCTCATCGGAGTGCCCCCCCCCTTACGTGAGCTGTCCTCATCGGAGTGCCCCCCCCTTACGTGAGCTGTCCTCATCGGAGTGCCCCCCCCTTACGTGAGCTGTCCTCATCGGAGTGCCCCCCCCCTTACGTGAGCTGTCCTCATCGGAGTGCCCCCCCCCTTACGTGAGCTGTCCTCATCGGAGTGCCCCCCCCTTACGTGAGCTGTCCTCATCCGGAGTGCCCCCCCCCTTACGTGAGCTGTCCTCATCGGGAGTGCCCCCCCCCTTACGTGAGCTGTCCTCATCGGAGTGCCCCCCCCTTACGTGAGCTGTCCTCATCGGAGTGCCCCCCCCTTACGTGAGCTGTCCTCATCGGAGTGCCCCCCCCTTACGTGAGCTGTCCTCATCGGAGTGCCCCCCCTTACGTGAGCTGTCCCTCATCGGAGTGCCCCCCCTTACGTGAGCTGTCCTCATCGGAGTGCCCCCCCCTTACGTGAGCTGTCCTCATCGGAGTGCCCCCCCTTACGTGAGCTGTCCTCATCGGAGTGCCCCCCCCTTACGTGAGCTGTCCTCATCGGAGTGCCCCCCCCTTACGTGAGCTGTCTCATCGGAGTGCCCCCCCCTTACGTGAGCTGTCCTCATCGGAGTGCCCCCCCCTTACGTGAGCTGTCCTCATCGGAGTGCCCCCCCCTTACGTGAGCTGTCCTCATCGGAGTGCCCCCCCCTTACGTGAGCTGTCCTCATCGAGTGCCCCCCCCTTACGTGAGCTGTCCCTCATCGGAGTGCCCCCCCCTTACGTGAGCTGTCCTCATCGAGTGCCCCCCCCCTTACGTGAGCTGTCCTCATCGGAGTGGCCCCCCCCTTACGTGAGCTGTCCTCATCGGAGTGCCCCCCCCCTTACGTGAGCTGTCCTCAATCGGAGTGCCCCCCCCTTACGTGAGCTGTCCTCAATCGGAGTGCCCCCCCCTTACGTGAGCTGTCCTCATCGGAGTGCCCCCCCCTTACGTGAGCTGTCCTCATCGGAGTGCCCCCCCCTTACGTGAGCTGTCCTCATCGGAGTGCCCCCCCCTTACGTGAGCTGTCCTCATCGGAGTGCCCCCCCCTACGTGAGCTGTCCTCATCGAGTGCCCCCCCCTACGTGAGCTGTCCTCATCGGAGTGCCCCCCCCTTACGTGAGCTGTCCTCATCGGAGTGCCCCCCCCTTACGTGAGCTGTCCTCATCGGAGTGCCCCCCCCTTACGTGAGCTGTCCTCATCGGAGTGCCCCCCCCCTTACGTGAGCTGTCCTCATCGGAGTGCCCCCCCCTTACGTGAGCTGTCCCTCATCGGAGTGCCCCCCCCTTACGTGAGCTGTCCTCATCGGAGTGCCCCCCCCCTTACGTGAGCTGTCCTCATCGGAGTGCCCCCCCCTTACGTGAGCTGTCCTCATCGGAGTGCCCCCCCCTACGTGAGCTGTCCTCATCGGAGTGCCCCCCCCTTACGTGAGCTGTCCTCATCGGAGTGCCCCCCCCTTACGTGAGCTGTCCTCATCGGAGTGCCCCCCCCTTAACCGTGAGCTGTCCTCATCGGAGTGCCCCCCCCTTACGTGAGCTGTCCTCATCGGAGTGCCCCCCCCTACGTGAGCTGTCCTCATCGGAGTGCCCCCCCTTACGTGAGCTGTCCTCATCGGAGTGCCCCCCCCTTACGTGAGCTGTCCTCATCGGAGTGCCCCCCCCCTTACGTGAGCTGTCCTCATCGGAGTGCCCCCCCCTTACGTGAGCTGTCCTCATCGGAGTGCCCCCCCCTTACGTGAGCTGTCCTCATCGGAGTGCCCCCCCCCTTACGTGAGCTGTCCTCATCGGAGTGCCCCCCCCCTTACGTGAGCTGTCCTCATCGGAGTGCCCCCCCCTTACGTGAGCTGATCCTCATCGGAGTGCCCCCCCCTTACGTGAGCTGTCCTCATCGGAGTGCCCCCCCCCTTACGTGAGCTGTCCTCATCGGAGTGCCCCCCCCTTACGTGAGCTGTCCTCATCGGAGTGCCCCCCCCTTACGTGAGCTGTCCTCATCGGAGTGCCCCCCCCTTACGTGAGCTGTCCTCATCGGAGTGCCCCCCCCTTACGTGAGCTGTCCTCATCGGAGTGCCCCCCCCTTACGTGAGCTGTCCTCATCGGAGTGCCCCCCCCCCTTACGTGAGCTGTCCTCATCGGAGTGCCCCCCCCCTTACGTGAGCTGTCCTCATCGGAGTGCCCCCCCCTTACGTGAGCTGTCCTCATCGGAGTGCCCCCCCCTTACGTGAGCTGTCCTCATCGGAGTGCCCCCCCCCTTACGTGAGCTGTCCTCATCGGAGTGCCCCCCCCCTTACGTGAGCTGTCCTCATCGGAGTGCCCCCCCCTTACGTGAGCTGTCCTCATCGGAGTGCCCCCCCCGACCCCCTTACGTGAGCTGTCCTCATCGGAGTGCCCCCCCCCTTACGTGAGCTGTCCTCATCGGAGTGCCCCCCCCTTACGTGAGCTGTCCTCATCGGAGTGCCCCCCCCCTTACGTGAGCTGTCCTCATCGGAGTGCCCCCCCCCTTACGTGAGCTGTCCTCATCGGAGTGCCCCCCCCCCTTACGTGAGCTGTCCTCATCGGAGTGCCCCCCCCCTTACGTGAGCTGTCCTCATCGGAGTGCCCCCCCCCTTACGTGAGCTGTCCTCATCGGAGTGCCCCCCCCCTTACGTGAGCTGTCCTCATCGGAGTGCCCCCCCCCTTACGTGAGCTGTCCTCATCGGAGTGCCCCCCCCCTTACGTGAGCTGTCCTCATCGGAGTGCCCCCCCCCTTACGTGAGCTGTCCTCATCGGAGTGCCCCCCCCCTTACGTGAGCTGTCCTCATCGGAGTGCCCCCCCCCTTACGTGAGCTGTCCTCATCGGAGTGCCCCCCCCCTTACGTGAGCTGTCCTCATCGGAGTGCCCCCCCCTTACGTGAGCTGTCCTCATCGGAGTGCCCCCCCCTTACGTGAGCTGTCCTCATCGGAGTGCCCCCCCCTTACGTGAGCTGTCCCTCATCGGAGTGCCCCCCCCCTTGCGTGAGCTGTCCTCATCGGAGTGCCCCCCCCTTGCGTGAGCTGTCCTCATCGGAGTGCCCCCCCCCTTGCGTGAGCTGTCCTCATCGGAGTGCCCCCCCCTTGCGTGAGCTGTCCTCATCGGAGTGCCCCCCCCCTTACGTGAGCTGTCCTCATCGGAGTGCCCCCCCCCTTCGTGAGCTGTCCTCATCGGAGTGCCCCCCCCCTTGCGTGAGCTGTCCTCATCGGAGTGCCCCCCCCCCCTTGCGTGAGCTGTCCTCATCGGAGTGCCCCCCCCCCTTGCGTGAGCTGTCCTCATCGGAGTGCCCCCCCCCCTTGCGTGAGCTGTCCTCATCGGAGTGCCCCCCCCCCTTGCGTGAGCTGTCCTCATCGGAGTGCCCCCCCCCCTTGCGTGAGCTGTCCTCATCGGAGTGCCCCCCCCCCTTGCGTGAGCTGTCCTCATCGGAGTGCCCCCCCCCCTTGCGTGAGCTGTCCTCATCGGAGTGCCCCCCCCCCCCTTGGTGAGCTGTCCTCATCGGAGTGCCCCCCCCCTTGCGTGAGCTGTCCTCATCGGAGTGCCCCCCCCCCTTGCGTGAGCTGTCCTCATCGGAGTGCCCCCCCCCTTGCGTGAGCTGTCCTCATCGGAGTGCCCCCCCCCTTGCGTGAGCTGTCCTCATCGGAGTGCCCCCCCCCCCTTGCGTGAGCTGTCCTCATCGGAGTGCCCCCCCCCCCTTGCGTGAGCTGTCCTCATCGGAGTGCCCCCCCCCTTGCGTGAGCTGTCCTCATCGGAGTGCCCCCCCCCCCTTGCGTGAGCTGTCCTCATCGGAGTGCCCCCCCCCCTTGCGTGAGCTGTCCTCATCGGAGTGCCCCCCCCCCCTTGCGTGAGCTGTCCTCATCGGAGCTGCCCCCCCCCCCTTGCGTGAGCTGTCCTCATCGGAGTGCCCCCCCCCCTTGCGTGAGCTGTCCCCCATCGGAGTGCCCCCCCCTTGCGTGAGCTGTCCCCATCAGTCTGACTCATGAATCGGTGAATGCAACTCTCATAGACTTGGGGGGCACAGCCTTCCCCAGCACCCCCCTAGATATGGGCCTGTCATGAAGCCTCAGCATCAAGTGTGGGTGTTACCTAACTTTGTGGGAAGAGTTTGGGGACGGCCCCTTCCTGCTCCAACATGACTGCGCACCAGTGCACAAAGCAAGGTCCATAAAGACATGGATAAGCGAGTTTGGGGTGGAGGAATTTTACTGGCCTGCACAGAGTCCTGACCTCAACCCCATAGAACACCATTGGGATGAATTAGAGTGGAGACTGCAAGCCAGGCCTTTTCATCCAACATCAGTGCCTGACCTCACAAATGCGCTTCCGGAAGAATGGTCAAAACATTCCCATAGACACTCCTAAACCTTGTGGACAGCCTTCCCGGGAGAGATGAAGCTGTTATAGCTGCAAAGGGCGGGCCAACTCAATATTGAACCCTACAGACTGGGATGCTATTAAAGTTCATGTGCGTGTAAAGGCAGGCGTCCCAATACTTTTGGCAATATAGTGTATTGGTTCCAAGTTGGGACTCCTCCCCTCTATGTTACCATGGAATGACTAACAAAAAAACAAACCGATATGAGAAGCCAGAGGAATGCAGAGCACCATCGGTAGCTGGGCTCAGTCCAGGAAGTAGAGGACTGCAAAGGTTGATGCTGGATTACAGATGATTCCTAGGTCAGAGTAGCGGAAAAGTTCAAATCCTTAAGGGCTGGTTTACACGTGCTTTAAAATGTGACATTGGACAGGCTTTTTGTTTAAAGCACTCTGAATGCCCTGTCACTAAATAAAATGGTTACCTTACAGTTCTGTTTATACGTTGTTTGCTTTGCTTCAAAACGTATACCCCATGTGACTTTCTTGGTGCTTCAAAGCTTCTCCAAAGCCTCCATAGAAATCTTCTGACAACGTTTGTTTACAGCACCTGCAGCATTTGAGAGGCTTTTATTCAGCATTCGCTTCGCTTTGGAGGTATTGCAGGTATGAGATATCCCAGGATGCACTGGAAAACCGACAGGTGAACCGGAAAGACGTCATCAGCTGTCGCTTCCGGTTCATGTGTAAATATTCTGGGAGTGTCTGGTGGAGATGTCACATCTGGTGTGCAGCGAGGAGCAGCAGGAAGGTGAGCGGGGTTCGAACTGGAGCAGAGCAACTAGCAGACGTGGTGTGCAACATGGGAAAGTCAACAGGACTGGAGAGTGAGGAGTGAGCGGCAAAGGATCAGCAGAGTTAGGGGACCGGAGCAGGAGAAACTAGCAGATGTCACACGTGGTGCGCAGCATATCAGCAATGTAGCAGGAGATGAGCGTTTCAGAAAACCAGAGGATCAACATAGCTGGGGGCTACTACTAAGTGAGGGATTAATAGAGCTGGAGATTACTACTGAGCAGAGGATCAGCAGAGCTGGAGGTTACTACTGAGCAGAGGATCAGCAGAGCTGGGGGTTACTACTAAGCAGAGGATCAGCAGAGCTGGGGGTTACTACTAAGCAGAGGATCAGCAGAGCTGGGGGTTACTACTAAGCAGAGGATCAGCAGAGCTGGGGGTTACTACTAAGCAGAGGATCAGCAGAGCTGGGGGTTACTACTAAGTGAGAGGGATTACTACTAAGCAGAGGATCAGCAGAGCTGGGGGTTACTACTAAGCAGAGGATCAGCAGAGCTGGGGGTTACTACTAAGCAGAGGATCAGCAGAGCTGGGGGTTACTACTAAGCAGAGGATCAGCAGAGCTGGGGGTTACTACTAAGCAGAGGATCAGCAGAGCTGGGGGTTACTACTAAGTGAGAGGGATTACTACTAAGCAGAGGATCAGCAGAGCTGGGGGTTACTACTAAGCAGAGGATCAGCAGAGCTGGGGGTTACTACTAAGCAGAGGATCAGCAGAGCTGGGGGTTACTACTAAGCAGAGGATCAGCAGAGCTGGGGGTTACTACTAAGCAGAGGATCAGCAGAGCTGGGGGTTACTACTAAGCAGAGGATCAGCAGAGCTGGGGGTTACTACTAAGCAGAGGATCAGCAGAGCTGGGGGTTACTACTAAGCAGGGGATTTTCTGAATAAGGGTACTAATAAGCTGGGGAACTGCTGAACAGGGGTACTACTAAGCTGGGCTTCTCCTAGGCTCCATCAAAACAAATAGAAAATCAACACGCATAGGGCATGTGCCAAGCACCACTCACCACATCCTGCCCGCCATATAGCAGAATGACAGCCGGAAAGTGGTTGTATTATCCTGACTGGCCATCATATGACGTCCTGCAGGTTAAGCTGCTAGCGCACCCCCCGGTGTTGTGGTGTGTCAGCCTGACATACCGCATCTCCGATCCTGGGAAAGAGCCTATGACGTAGGCTTTTTACCGTGTGATCATCTGTGTCCAATCACAGCTCAAGGCAACCAGGAAGTGGCGTTTATCGGCTTTTCCTCTACTCGCGCAGACAGGCACGGGTGGAGGAGAGCCGATCCGTGGGTCTATGCTGATAATCAGCACATTATCAGTGCAGACCCATCAAGGATGCCCACTAGAGACCACCACGGATGCCAATCGGTGCTCATTAGGGATGGCACTCTGTCCCTATGAGTGCCCATCAGTGCCGTCAATCAGTACCCCCTCATCAGTGTCCGTCGGTGCTCATCAGCCAAGGAGACTGTTCCAAAACTTTGTAAATAAGTAACAAAGAAAACTGTTTTTTTTTTTCAAAATTTTCAGACTTTTTTTTATTTGTAGCGCAAAAAATAAAAACCCCAGAGGTGATCAAATACCACCAAAAGAAATCTCTAATTGTGGAAAAAAAATTATAAAAATGTTGTTTGGGTACAGCGTTGTGTGACCGCGCAATTGTCATTCAAAATGTGACAGCGCTGAAAGCTGAAAATTGGACTGGGCAGGAAGGGGGTGAAAGTGGCCGGTATTGAAGTGGTTAAAGCTTCAAAAAAGCATCACAGAAGCATCGCCGACATTTCTAAAAAGCATGTTGAAGTGTTAGGGGCTTTATTGTGTGTTAAAGTCTAAGTAAGTGTGAATGAGCCCTAATACAAATGCGCCAACTGTTGGCGCTATATAAATCCTGTATAATAATAATATACTGTATATACTCGAGTATAAGCCGACCCACCTAATTTTACCACAAAAAACTGGGAAAACGTATTGACTCGAGTATAAGCCTAGGGTGTCCATCTGCATGCCTCACTGTGCCCATGCCTCACTGTGTCCATAACTAGACTGACGTTTAACATGGGAGTCTATGGAGGGGGTGCCCAAATTTGAAAAAGCGGTGCTCCCCGGCCGTAGGTCCCCCCCAGACAACACACTTATAGAGGAGAAATGGGGCTACATGTGTGCCAAGTTCCGGGTCCAGGGGCCCTACGACCAGCCAGTACCGGGTCCCCAAAATCATCGGAGAAATTACCGTTTAACATTGGAGTCTATGGAAGGGGTGCCTGGGTTTGAAAAATCGGTGCTCCCCGGCTTAAGGTCCCCCAGACAAAAAACTTTGCACACTTGTAGAGGAAGAGTGGGGCTACATGTGTGCCAAGTTTGCGGCCGGTACCTGGTCCCCAAAAACCGGGAGATCAGGCGCAAAAAGGTGACTCGAGTATAAGCCGAGGGGGGGGGGGGCATTTTCAGCACACAAAAAATGTGCTGAAAAACTCGGCTTATACTCGAGTATATACGGTAACAATAAAAGGCCTGTATGCAGGCTCTTTATGGCATTGGCACCACACAATATTCTTTCTCTACATCCCTTCAAAGTGCTGAATTTTTAAGCTTGTCTGAGCATTCAGAAAAAAGGGGGCGGAGAGCTAAAGCTACACTCTGCAGAGCTCAGTGTGGAGAGTTTTGGGAGCTGATTGGAAGGAAGAGACACACCCCCCCCCCCTTCCCACAGCACACAGGAACAGAGCTGAGGCTGTCGATCAGCTGGAGGTCCCTCCCCTGTCACCATTTTTCTTTTGGTGTCAGGAAAACTTGTCGTAAGTGACTCATGCAGAGGAAGGAAGCAGCAAAAAGAAATGATAGTGTGTACTTGTCTCAAAAAGAAGCGCAAAGTATCGAGGGATATGCTTTGTTCATATTTCATGTGTGAGGTTTACAACCGCTTTAAGACAACATAAAGTGACCCAGCCTTCCTGACAATAGAAGGAGTAATCATTTCTGTTTTCTAACTTTCCTTTATTGCAGACTTCCAGGACAGCCGTTTGTCCCCGTGCCTCCCTCTTCTCACCTCCGGATCCATTCCGGGACTCAAGTTTTTTGAAGACACTTTGTTCCAGCAGACAGAAACTGAATTTGCTCCACTCAGGTACGGCTCTTGGCATTCTACATGTTTTATTGCATTGATTTCTTCTCAGGAACTGAAAGCTATTGGGAAATTAGAACACAAGTTTCGTCAATGCTTCTAGCCATTCTACAAGATTTACCGTATAAGCCGAGTTTTTCAGCCCTTTTTTTTTTTTAGGGCTGAAAATACCCCCCTCGGCTTATACTCGAGTCAGTGTACCTGAATTCTTGATAGGCGTCCATTTTTTTTTTAAAGTCGCGGCTTCCTCCTGCCGTTCTGTTCTGTGATAGGCATTTGACACTGTGTTTCGCCTATCACAGAGGTCCTCTCATCCTCGGACAGTTTCCCAGCAGACACTGTGCTCAGTGTTACGCCAATCACGGACGTCCTCTTGTCCGAGGATGAAAGAATGTCCGTGATTGGCGGAACACTGAACACAGTGTCTGCTGCGAAACTGAGTCCGAGGATGAGAGGACCTCCGTGATAGGCGGAACACAGTGTCAAATGCCTATCACGGAACGGAACGCCAGGAGGAAGCCGCGACTTTTTAAAAAATGGACACCTGTCAAGAATTTAGGTACTCGGGCACGGTGAGGTTGCAATGGGCACAGTGAGGTTGCAATGGGTATAGTGAGACTGCAGTGGGCACAGTGAGGAGGTATGGCACAGTGAGGTTGCAATGGGCACAGAGAGGTATGGCACAGTGAGGTTGCAATGGGCACAGAGAGGTATGGCACAGTGAGGTTGCAATGGACACAGTGAGGTATGGCACAGTGAGGTTGCAATGAGCACAGTGAGGTATGGCACGGTGAGGTTGCAATGAGCACAGTGAGGTTGCAATGGACACAGTGAGGTATGGCACAGTGAGGTTGCAATGGGCACAGTGAGATATGGCACAGTGAGGTTGTAATGGGCACAGTAAGGTATGGCACAGTGAGGTTGCAATGGGCACAGTGAGGTTGCAATGGGCACAGTAAGGTATGGCACAGTGAGGTTGCAATGGGCACAGTGAGGTATGGCACGGTAAGGTTGCAATGGACACAGTGAGGTATGGCACAGTGAGGTTGCAATGGGCACAGTGAGGTATGGCACAGTGAGGTTGCAATGGGCACAGTGAGGTATGGCACAGTGAGATTGCAATGGGCACAGTGAGGTATGGCACGGTGAGGTTGCAATGAGCACAGTGAGGTTGCAATGGACACAGTGAGGTATGGCACAGTGAGGTTGCAATGGGCACAGTGAGGTATGGCACAGTGAGGTTGCAATGGGCACAGTAAGGTATGGCACAGTGAGGTTGCAATGGACACAGTGAGGTATGACACAGTGAGGTTGCAATGGACACAGTGAGGTATGGCACAGTGAGGTTGCAATGGGCACAGTGAGGTATGGCACAGTGAGGTTGCAATGGGCACAGTAAGGTATGGCACAGTGAGGTTGCAATGGGCACAGTGAGGTATGGCACGGTGAGGTTGCAATGAGCACAGTGAGGTTGCAATGGACACAGTGAGGTATGGCACAGTGAGGTTGCAATGGGCACAGTGAGGTATAGCACAGTGAGGTTGCAATGGACACAGTGAGGTATGGCACAGTGAGGTTGCAATGGACACAGTGAGGTATGGCACAGTGAGGTTGCAATGGACACAGTGAGGTATGGCACAGTGAGGTTGCAATGGACACAGTGAGGTATGGCACAGTGAGGTTGCAATGGGCACAGTGAGGTATGGCACAGTGAGGTTGCAATGGGCACAGTAAGGTATGGCACAGTGAGGTTGCAATGGACACAGTGAGGTATGGCACAGTGAGGTATGGCACAGTGAGGTATGGCACAGTGAGGTATGGCACAGTGAGGTATGGCACAGTGAGGTATGGCACAGTAAGCTATGGCACAGTGAGACTGCAATGGGCACAGTGAGGTTGCAAATGGGTACAGTGAGGCAGCAGATGGGCATTGTTGACCCTCTTTTCCGCTTACAGTAGCTGCTGCATTCTCACCCTAGGCTTATGCCGCGTACACACGACCGTTTTTCCCGTCGAGAAAAATTAAATTTTTTCCTTTGGACGAGAAAAACGATCGTCTGTGGGCTTTTTGTCGTTTTTCTCGACGGGAAAAACAGCATTAATCACGACGAGAAAAATTAGAACATGCTCTAATTTTTCTCGTTGTGATTCCTGTCATTTTTTTCCGCTGCAGTTTTCCCATAGGGAAACACTGCCGCGGAGCCCACACACGGTCGTTTTTTTTGACCAAAAAAAAATGTCATTTAAAACGGCCGTGTGTGGGGGGAACAAGCTGTTCCTCGTTTTTCACGTCGATTTTCACGATGGGGTTTTCACCGTCAAAAAAATCGATCGTGTGTACGCGGCATTATACTCAAGTCAATACGTTTTCCCAGTTTTTTTTGTAGTAAAATTAGGTGCCTCGGCTTATACTCGGGTCGGCTTATACTCGAGTATATATGGTAAATGCTATCAAGATGATAAAAACTATTCATAGTACAGTATGTGTTCTTTAGGAAGTGTTTTCCAGCCAGTGACCATACTATGTTTGTTTCTTCCACCAGGGCTTCTCTTGACATGTCTGAATTTCCAGGCCCTGGATCTATGTCTTTGCAGATGACTGACGCATTAAGACTGGCCAATAAAGAAGTGTTGATGGTCCAGGAGGAAGACACCTTGTCCTCAACACAGCGTTATCAAGAGAAGAGTCCTGGTGGACACCTTGACTTGAGTAGCGATCAGTACCTGTCAGAACATCCTCTGAATGTTAGTCACGGGGACAAAGAAGATGACACCATCACAGAGAATGTTCATTCTGATTCGGGAGTCTTGAAGGAGATGGGCCAGCCTTCTGTTGAGGACCTTATGGCAGAAGATGGCGCTTTTCTGGGTAGCAATGTCCCAGCCCCCGTGCTGTTGGAGCTCCTAGAGAAAGAAGTTGGTCTGTCAGCTGGCAGTGGTTCGTCTTCTAGACGTTCTTCACAAACTGTTTCCAGCAGCGAGGCTGACAATATTGATGTTCCATCACAAGAACCAAGAGAGGACAAAGTCGGCATTCTCAAGGCTCAAGCTCGAACAAAAACTCCAACCGGACTAAACTTGGAAGAAGAAACATTCAGAGATTCGAGTGAAATACATTTTGATGACCCTGAGTTGGAGAAGGCCAATCTCAGTGTACCTGATCACTTAGACCAGTCTGGTATTACCTTACGGCAATCTTCTCCGGGGCTCAGAGATGAACTTCAGAAGCAGCTGTGCGTTGAGATCCAACAAGAGAGAAAAAAGAGGGAGATGTCCAAATTTCATAAGGGCAGAATTGACAGCAGCCCATCTTCACAGAATGCATCTGATCTCCCTGAGAACATCACAAAGCCTTCCTATGGTGGAGAAGATACAGTGGAAGAGCAGCTAAGGGGTGAGTTGACTAGGTCCTCCCATTGTATAGAACGTGGCCATAAAGAGACGGACCGGTCTCAGGCTGTAAACACCCCCATAGATGAGGCTTCTTTTATCGGGCGCCTAGCTTATCCCATCTCGCAGTCGACTCCCGGAACTTTTTCTATGAATCGGAAACAACTTTCCGGCAGAATCCAGCAAATAAAAGCCAAGCTCACAGGATCTGACATGTCTTTAAATGAAGAGCCAAATAGCAGTTCTTCAAACCCTAATGTGGCCTCTAGCGGGGTACACCCATCCGTTCAGAGCAGCCAGGGTTATCCCGAGAGCAGTGATTCTCAAAGGTCACCATCGCCCCAAAGAAAAAAAATCCAGTCCTTGCCTAGCTTGAATTACATTGAAAAGGTCGGATCTTGGAACACAAACCAGTCATTCGACACATTGGTCCTACGTGGTTTAACTGGTGTGTCTCCTAAAAAGCTGGCTTATAATGCCGTGGCAGATTCTTTGAACCGCATATTGTCCAAACAAACTGACAGCAGCACATCGAAGAAAGGACTGGATGCCTCAATCAAAGGCACATCTTCAATGACAAACTTGAACGTAGAACATATAGAGTCTTCCAGTGCCTCTAAGTTGACTCGGTCTCAATCATACAACTCTGTGATAACTGCAGTGGGAGGAAACCACGCTTTGAAGAGAACAGAGGAGAACATAGATCCTGTGGCTGAAGAAGGAGAAGAGGCAGCCAAGTTGAGCACCGTACAACCCTTTGAATCTCTACAAACCAACGTGTTTCTAAGCCGAGATATTTCTAGGAATGAGACCATTCACATCAACAAGGGAGCAAGTATGGGAAAGAATGATACAGCTCACAGTCCTCCTGACTATGTTGAACATCTAGAAAAATCAAACCATGAACGAGAGAAAAGGCTTGATGAATCCAGCAGACCTCTGAATAAGAGCCTGATTACGATGGAACATTTCAGCGACGTCTCTCTTGACCAGGAATTTTCAGGAAGCTCTCATACGAGTGATCATGTTGGAGATGTCCTCCAGGATTCTGTAGGATCTTCATTACTAGGGATGAGCCACCACCAAGGAGAACCTTTAATGCAAGTGTGGTCAGGAGAAGGAGCAACTCTGGAGAAGGAGTGGTCAGGAGAAGGAGCAACTCTGGAGAAGGAGTGGTCAGGAGAAGGAGCAACTCTGGAGAAGGAGTGGTCAGGAGAAGGAGCAACTCGGGAGAAGGAGTGGTCAGGAAAAGGAGCAACTCGGGAGAAGGAGTGGTCAGGAGAAGGAGCAACTCGGGAGAAGGAGTGGTCAGGAGAAGGAGCAACTCGGGAGAAGGAGTGGTCAGGAGAAGGAGCAACTCGGGAGAAGGAGTGGTCAGGAAAAGGAGCAACTCGGGAGAAGGAGTGGACAGGAGAAGAGGCAGAACCAGAGGACGGGTTCAACATTGAAGAAAGAATTCCTGTAAGTTTTATTGCTTCCTTGTTTTTTTTACTTGTATTTTATCTCGCCATTAATACTAGGAGATGTTATTATTTTCCCATAGTTCCCAAAGTCAGCCTTTCACTTTCTTGCTGTCGCTTTCCAGTGCGAGTCTCACTGGTGGGTTTGCGGTTGTATGAGACTTCTTAGCACTGACACTGAGATACATAAAGACCTTTTAAAAATGTGTAGAAATATCAGCTTCTAAAGGACCATTCCACCTCCAAAACTGGAGACTTAAAAATCTGTAATTCATTTTTACCTTTTAAAAATAGAGATCCTACAAGAAAAAAGAATGCCAAAAAGTGAGATCTGTTTCCTTTGTTAGCCAGAAAACACCTTTGTGTGCTCCTCTGATCCTTGTTTCATTTTGTTACTTTACCTGACTTTAATGTGTATACCCAAGAATTCAGCACAGAAATCTCACCTAGAAAGGTCTGAGAGACTGAATAAACTTTCTGAGGGTCCCGCTGTACCGGGTGCCTTCAGCTCATTTTCTATCTACAGCTGCCAATGTCTGCAGCCCAGCCTGGAGTCATCTTGCCCTCTGTTTTTGGAATCTGTTCTGTCTTTGGAGTAATCTGTAGCTCTGTCAGGTGTAGCTGCACCCCCTGCCTTTTCAAGAGAGGTCATTGCCGTGGTTATGCAATACTTTTTAGCCTAAATTACCCAGTTATTTGCTGACCGTGGTCCCAGGGGGTCACAAGTGCACCATCAGCAGATGATTCTTTATCAGCCATGTACATTCCAGGAGTAGAAGATTGCCAGGCAGCACCTGGATAACGGAGTGGTCACCCAGAGGTATTCTAGGCTCTGTGTCGCAGGTTGGGGGACACTGGATATAAACCTTCTGGCCTTCAGGCTCAACAACAAACTGGGCAGGTTTAACTCTAGATATAGGATCCTCTAGTGCAGTGGTCTTGAAACTGCGGCACTGGGGCCAGATGCGGTCCCTTGCTTGCCTTTATCTGGCCCTTGGGGCAGTGTTCCTCCCACTGGTACAACATACTATTCCTCCCACTGAGACCAACAATGGGGCATATTTCCTGCTACTGATGTCAGCCATGGGGCACTATTTCTCCCATTGATGCCAACGATGAGGTGCTATTCCTTAACATGATACAAATGATGGGGTACTATTTCTCCCACTGACACCAACGATGGGGCACTGTTTCTCCTACTGACACCAGTGATGGGGTACTGTTTCTCCCACTGACACCCACAAAGGGGCATTCTTTCTCCTACTGACACCAACAATGGGTACCGTATTTTGGATCTTTTTTCACAGCCGTTGGCTTTGATTGCATGGCTGTTGAAGTCCAGTTTTTGAGGGAAAGGAGCATCTATGGGATTCCTACAATGCTACAAGCTAGAAAGTTTACTTCCTGCAAAGTCTAGCAAAGGGCATGAAAGGAATATTTCACTTTGTGCAAGTCTTGGAGCTTCCACCATGCGACAAATCCTCTTCTTCTTGCAGCTGTGCCTGGACCAGTGTCTAGCTTTCAGAACTATCAAGGGTCAGGTTTTTGCCCTTTCTTTTCTGTTTCAGAGACTGTTGGTGTTCTTGGTATGGGGGTCACCTATGTAACTCCCTTAGGCGAGGTCAGTGTCTGAACTTGTGGATTTATCCTGCAAAGGAAAGCCTCGTACACACGGCCGAGAATCTTGTCAGGAAAAAACCCGTCGTTTTTCCTGACGAGATTCTTGACAAGAATCTTGTCCCGACCGTGTACACACGTACGATTCAAAAGAACCACCTTTCTTTTGAATGGCACGAACGCGGTGACGTCATCGACTACATGCGCTCGTCACATTCGATGCCGTCGCCGCCATCTTGCTACACCCTACCTATGCCTAGGAAGCTACCGAGCATGTGTCAAAGTCATTTCGAGCATGCGCGGGTTTCCACGGGGACGGGTAACACACGCTCGGGTTTCTCGTCGGGAAACAGGCCGACAAGAATCCCGACGAGAAAATAGAGAGCAGGTTCTCTATTTTTCTCGTCAAAACTCTGGGCAGTTTTCTTGACGAGAAACCTGAAAGCCTCGTACACACGCAACGGTTTTCTCGGCAAGAAAGCTCTGCCAGCAGGTTTCTTGATGGGAAAACCGGCCGTGTATACGAGGCCGAACTCTTTCTGATTTTGCATGAGGACAAGGTGGTCTTGAATCCCAGGACTTCCTTCTTGTCTATGGTATTTTCTGCCTTGCCCCTCAACCATGACATCGGTCTTCCATCCCTCTATCCAGCTCAGGTTCACCAAAAGGAAATTTCCCTCCATTGTCTGGATGTGGTTCAGGCTGTTTATTCTATCTTTCAGCCATTGCTTCTTTCAAGAAAAACGGATTTGTCATCCTGAATGGACCCCGAAAGGATACACAGGCTTCTCGTTCCACCATCTCTAAGTTGCTTAGGTAGACCCTCATCCAAGCCTGTGGTCTCAAAGATCGGGTTCCACCCCTCCCTGCCAAGGTGCACTCTGCTAGATCTGGAGTGCTTCTTGGACTGCAGTATAACCCGAAGATTTCAGACTTCCTGTGTTCCTCAATGGACTCCAAGAAAAGGATTTTACAGTGAATGCAAAAATCCTGTATATTTTACTTTTGATGGAGTGTGGCAGTATTCGAACCTTTCTCACACCTTCTTGTTGTTGGTGCCCCCATTAGGGGGGATTTTCACACACTATCCTGGTGATCTCTGTACAAAATTTTGAGTTATCAAAGAACAGAAATGGAGGGGAAAACGTGTTTCCTCACTTTGGAGAGGCTTCCATTTTTGTCTACTTTCCCAAATGGACACACATGCTTGAGAAGGGTTTAAACTCTTCCCTACTTTTATCCAAAATGGGGAAAAAAACTCTTCAACGTCTAGGAAAAAAATAAAAATTTATGTAGAATGGAGTTATTATTTAATGGAGCAACATTGTTGTAAAATGGTGACCAGTTAACTGTGATTTTATGTATTTTTATTTTATTTTTTCTTAGACGTATCTCCGGAATCTTGGCATTAATCAGTCACCCACAACTATTCTCATGCCGTTCGATCCTAAAGGACCAATCAGGGAACCTGAATTCTCCCCTTCAGAGCTGAGGACTATCAAAAGTTCAAATGCAACGCCAAACCGCAGCATGAGGCTGTCTGAAGGTAAACGGAGAGGCCTCACTGCAATGTGTGTATGAGCGCACATTTGTGTAACTGAAAATTTCACTGTGATCTTGTTTTGCAGCAGTGCAGTGTATTTACATTTTATCACCCGGTAAGTCAACTGGTACTTCTTGATGATAGCACATCCAGGCAGCAAAACATATCTACTCTGTTAGTTGGAGAACGCTAGCTTTGACTTAAACCAGCCATAGACGGTTTCAATTTTGGCCAGTTCAGCAGGGACTGGCCGAGGTTTGAACAATGTATGGGCAGGTTGATTGTACCGAAGTTGATCGATCAACTTCGGTACAATCAGCCTGTTGTTTTTTTCATGCAATTGTAGCCGCTAGCAATAATCACAGTGTGCTCTCCTGGCTAGGATGGCTCCCCCCACCCCCCGCTGGGACAACACAATAGCCCTGCAGGTGGGATTCCTCCATCAACACTGTCTGTGTTGATGGGGGGACACAAGCTATTTTCTTTCCTGCAGTGGTTGCAGGAAATAAAATAGCAACGTCTATGGCCAGCTTTAGTAATGGGGTGTTTTGAACCACTTCTTCCACACAGAGCATGTTTTTTGTTTTTTGTTTTTTCAGCATGCTGGCAGTGGGCAGACTTTGCTACTCAGGGCTGTCTACCTTTTTGTATTTTAAACTCATTAGCAGATACTTTTTTTTTTATACTGTGACATGGACTTCCTATAACCTCCCACACAGCACTGGGGTTGCACCAGGAGCCAATCAAGCTCTATTGCATTGCGCATGTGCTGACAATAGGACAGAGCCAGAGGGATAACTCCTAAGACTGCTGCTGCTTTTCCATCCAGCAGTCATTGGACCAGGAGTGTTTTTTTTTTTTTTGGGGGGGTTGTAGAGGGCCAAGACTGGGCCATGGTGTCTGGCAAAAGTGTATGTGGGTCACAAGACTGGCTGAACAGAATAATAAATTCTTAGAAGGGTTTACATACATGCATTTCAGCTGTTTTTATATAGCTGCTCAATTGGAGTTAATCTTTAAGGCCTGTTTCACACGGACTTTAGCTTGTATAACAGCAGTGTGAACAGCAAGCTTTTATGAAACTTTTCACAAGCCTTTGAAAAACATTCGGCCAGCTTGTTGCAGCTTTCTCTAATGCCGCGTACACACGGCCGTTTTTCTCGGCGA
Source organism: Rana muscosa (assembly GCA_029206835.1). Lineage (NCBI taxonomy): Eukaryota > Metazoa > Chordata > Amphibia > Anura > Ranidae > Rana > Rana muscosa. The sequence goes on along the minus strand of CM055116.1, from coordinate 1,263,314,304 downwards.
GAAAAACAACATTTTTCCCATTCGACGAGAAAAACGCTAGTCTGTGGGCTTTCTATCGTTTTTTTCGATGAGAAAAACGGCATTAAAAACGACGAGAAAAATTAGAACATGTTCTAATTTTTCTCGTCGTTTGTTTCGACATGTTTTCCGCGGCAGTGTTTCCCATAGGGAAACACTGCCGCGGAGCCCACAGATGGTCGTTTTTCTCGACAAGAGAAAAAACAACGTGAAAAACGACCGTGTGTGGGGAACAAGCCGTTTCCTCGTTTTTAATGACATTATTCACGGCGGTTTTTTAACCGCCGTGAATAATGATCGTGTGTACGCAGCATTAGCCTTTTAAAGCGCCCTTTAGCTACTGTTTGTAAACGTCCTAATGGTAGTGCTGATTGACACTTTAAACTAGCTGCTAGCAGGCTTCAACAGGCTTTCAGAAAGCTTTAAGTAGTGCTGAAGCCTGCTAGCAGCTTGTTTTAATGTGGCAATGAGCACTCCCATTGGGGTCTGTGTCAACCTTTGCAAACTGGAGCTAAATGGTACTTTTTAAAAGCTTCAACAAAGCTTGCTGAAAGCTCTGAAAATGCTTTGTCAAAGCTCACTGTTTACACTGCTCTTATACAAGCTGAAGTTCATGTGAAACAGGCCTTACGGGCAAAAGGGAGAAAATCCATCAGTGTAAAATTATTTTTTTATTTTTATTTTTTTTTATAGTTTAAACTTTTACTGTATGAGTCAAAAAAGAAACAAAAACTTTATCCAATGAACCATAAACAAAATAAAATGAACTGTACCTAAACTAAATTTTGCATGTTTAGTCAGTATCTCACCACAGAATATTCTCCTTCTAAATTTCTGTCATCTTCTTGGTTCAGGTGAATCGCAAAATGGAGCGAACATCTCGCAGTCCAGTCTCTATTCCACCACATCCACCACCAGCGTCTCTATTCCGATGGGGTCTGAGGTTGGGCCAGGGTCTCCTCTACCCACTGAACTTTCTCCTCAGTTCAGCTCCAGGTCTACAAACGACAGACCAATCAGCCAGGATGATACAGCCACACGAGGCATTACAGGTGATCAAGAAGTCTACTCTGTCCAGGCATTGGATGGTGAAAGAAGGCAGGTATCGCCTGATGCTGAGGAATTGAATGACCTTGGCGCCACCCGTCAAGTTTTACATGACATTCAGGAGGTGGCCGATGACTCAACACGCGTCGAACAGTTTGAGTCTGCTGGTCCTGAGGTTGGTCAGCCTAATTTGGAACACCTCAACCTTGGTTCTTTTTCAAGTTCTTGGAAAAAGCCACATCACATGGACTCCACGAACGACTCCTTCGTTGGGTCTAAAACTCTCAAAGAGATCCGAAAACTTCTGGAAGAAGCAGATGATGTCAATCTTGACAGGACCACCTCTGACTTCAACCCAAAGTCTTCATTGAGGGATCCATCCATCACCTCTCCAGCAGTGAGCCAGAGTTTCCGAGACTCTTTAAAGTCGGGTGCTTCAAACAGCAGGTCTGCAAGTCCGCTGGATCTGAAGTTAAATAACCTGTCATGGGACACTTCATTTAACAGCAGCGTGACAAGTGACAACTTGCTATATAATGGCTCTTCTGCCAAGGCTGACTTGCACAGGAAGGATCACATTGCTGGCTTTAGCCCAATTGGAGACGGCTTTTACTTGAAGGACATTTCTAAAGATGGGCTGCACCTGCCTGCACCGTTTAGTCTCCACAAACATGGCCGATCGGAACCAGAAGGCTCTAGTGAAGCAACGGCAATCAGAATGGCGCCAGCTAGTGTCCACCTCCAGGATAGCCGCGCAAGGAGAACCGTTGATTTACGGGAAGGAGGACTACGCAGCGAACAGCTTTTAAGTAGCGTTACAAGAGCCGTTGGGGGTTTGAAGCAGGTGTTAGATGTGACGGGGTCTAGTAACCTGAGGAGCACTGGAGAAGAGAGCAACGCAAGCAGTGGAGACACTTTGGCTGCCCAGGTCAAGAGTCTACTAAAGAATGGTAATGTGAGGAGCACAGGCGAAGAGAGTGATGCAAGCAGTGGAGACTCTTTAGCTGGCCAGGTGAAGAGTCTACTGAAGAGTGGTAAACTGAGGAGCACAGGAGAAGAGAGTGATGCAAGCAGTGGAGACTCTTTAGCTGCCCGGGTCAAGAGTCTGCTGAGGAGTAATACTTTGTCATCCACATCTCAGGTCAGACAGACAGCAGAGGACGAGAACCAGAGAAGCCGTGGTAAGTACAGACCATATTATGAGCTGTAGTGCAGTCTTCGCTGAACGTTGGCAGGCCTTGTGCCACCATCGTGACCTTTGTTTCGTATAAGTACCATTATATGCATAAGTGCAGCACTTATAAATAATATACAGTATATAAAGACAAATGAAGAAATTTAAGTATTATACAAGGGGGAAAAAAAAATGGAGAATGCAATCAAAGAAGAAAGTCCATATTCCCAAGTGTAAAAAATCCCCAAATAGTGCACCAGCATTAATCTTCCACCATATGTCCGCCAGAGGACTCTTCACATGCCGTGCATTCACCCTATGTGCACACAAGGTACCTTACCGAAAAACATCCGACCAAGGAGGAAGATATGGTAATACAGCGCTCTGAACATGTGTCCGTTAAGCCCCCAAAAAACCTTCTAATAGGTGACACAATTGCGCTTTAGAAATCCAGGCAAAAAAATCATATAGAACGAAGAAACTTTCATAGTGTAAGAGCCAATTCTCAAATTTACTAAAAACATACCAGAATGCACACCAACATTGTCATGAATGTAAAAAAGCGAGCATCAATAGCATCCCATCAGCCACTGTCTCTTTTGGTAAGGCGCTTCCGGGTGTCGGCATGCGTGGTGACATTGCTTCTGCTGGCCCTAACCCGACGTGTTTCGTCACAGAAGCCTTCATCAGGGGGAGTGGTCCAAGTACCACTTACGCTCGCAGGTTTAAAAGGTGGCTGCGATCAGCCACTAAAAGATGAATTGAGTAACCCGCTAAGGCTCTGGTGCCCAACCTGTGGTGCAACAGCCCCATGCAGCCCTTTGGTACTTGGTGTGCAGCTATTAGGCCTCAGCATTCTACCTGCTTACTCAGACCTGATCAGCAAATAACCTAGCAAAGAATGTACTGCTCATTCCTTTTTCTTTATATAGTTTTTCCTATTATAGATTTTGCTGTAGGGAATAAAAAAAATTGTGATTTTTAGGGAAGATTTGGCAGCAAACTTGGGAACCATGATGGACTTTATTGGAAGTGGAAAATGGACTTTATTTGCAGGGGTCTCTAGCAGTCTTATGTAACTATTTCTTAGTCTCTGTCATATCTTGCAGCATGTTTGTAGTCTCCAGCTACCTCTGTATAATGTCTGCAATCTCTGACCCTCTCCTGTAATGTTTAAGGCCTAGTGGAGATGAATGGTTCATGATTGTACAATGCTGCAATTATGTGCAATAAGTCACTCACTATAACAGGCAACATAGTATAGCCTATACCATAGAGCAGTGGTTGTCAAGTTGATGCCTCAAATACGGCCCCTGACCTCATCAAAGGGCTACACATAATGTTCAGTATATGTAATTCTTGAGAGGACTGTCAAAAACTGCAGAGCTAATAGGAGAAATGAGGGTCAGAGAGTGTGGACATTGGATACATTGTTGGCTGGGGATAGTGCAGAAGAAAATCCTAAACTGGGAACATCTTACATGAGGCTAGTAGAGATCAGTGCTATTACCTTAATCAATGTTCCCACTACAGACTGCTGAGGTTCGAGGGCTGCACATTGTATACCAAAGGGCTGCATGCAGCCCTTAGGCCGCAGGTGGGCACCAGGGCCATAGAGCCAGTAATGGCCTCAAGTGGTTCTGACATCACCAAACATCTATTTCATGCTACAAAACTGTTTCACAGCCTGAAACTATTCTGCAGCTGGAAATGCATCTTTTGTGACATCAGGGACCATTACTGAGGCTACCACTGGCTCTATGGTCTAGAGTACACTACACAAGTAGCTTAGGCCTGATAGTAGAAGAGGTACATGGACAAGACGCAGGAAATGCCCCATCAAATATTTTGGCCCAAAAGCAATTACCTATCGATTTTTCAGTGTTTAGGTCCTTTGGGAAATTTTAAAGGCTACATTTAGGATTCCTACCACTCCGTCTGCTTAAAGGAGAAGTCCAGCCAAAGCTCGTTTGGCTGGGCTTCTCCTATGGATCACAAAAGTGCAATTAGTTTTGCACTCCTGTGACCCGTTTTCAGCAGAGAGCAGATGGAAGTTCTCACTCTGCTGACGTCACAGAAATCAGTCCAGGCGCCGCGTCATCCCGACAATGGGAGTTTGGATCCACCAGGTGCCTGGACTGATGGCCGTCTCAGCCTCTCAGCGAGCTGCAGAGAGGCTGGAAAGCATTTGCAATTGCTATGGCTCAAATTAGATAATAGCAGAGAGACCACTCTTCAGAACTGAACTCAATCCTCTCTATTGTGTCCTCAGGCTCTGTGAAGCTGAAATTGGCTGGTCAGCCCACTGCAGCAGATGGTGATCTCAGTGAAGAGGACCGAAGACGAATTGAGGAGATCAAGAAAGAGCTGATGGATCAGGCAAAGGGAGCAGAGAAGGTGAGGGGGTCAGACTTTGGGGCCATGATGGGTCATTGTTGGCAGGGAAGAGTTGGGCTCTAGCTGGACAGAGGAGGAACTCTGGAAAAGTGAAGGTATTGCTTTGATGGGAGGGTGGGGCTCGGTTCTGCAGACCAGGTATGACACAGAAGGACATGGAGTGTGATTGGTCAGGGTTATGGAGGGATGAAGATCCTAGAGGACTGACAGATCACCTTGAAAATGAAGGTATGACTTTTCTGGCCACCTATGATGAGAGGCGGTGAGTTCTAACAGGCCAGTTATGGAAAGGAGGTTCTCTCTTACAGGTTAAGTCAGTCTTTCCCAACCTTTTTAACATGGAGGACCTCTTGAAAATAACTTTCAGGTCTTGGGGAACCCCTGACATAGTTTCTATTTCCACAACTCCCGTGACATTAGCATGGTGGTCAGTAATAAGAATGCCCCTTACATTGGTGGTCAGTGGGAAGAATGCTCCTTACATTGGTGATCAGTGGGAAGAATGTCCCTTACATTGGTGGTCAGTGGGAAGAATGTCCCTTACATTGGTGGTCAGTGGGAAGAATGTCCCTTACATTGGTGATCAGTGGGAAGAATGTCCCTTACATTGGTGATCAGTGAGAAGAATGTTCCTTACATTGGTGGTCAGTGGGAAGAATGCTCCTTACATTGGTGATCAGTGGGAAGAATGTTCCTTACATTGGTGGTCAGTGGGAAGAATGCTCCTTACATTGGTGATCAGTGGGAAGAATGCTCCTTACATTGGTGATCAGTGGGAAGAATGTCCCTTACATTGGTGATCAGTGGGAAGAATGTTCCTTACATTGGTGATCAGTGGGAAGAATGCTCCTTACATTGGTGATCAGTGGGAAGAATGTCCCTTACATTGGTGATCAGTGGGAAGAATGTTCCTTACATTGGTGGTCAGTGGGAAGAATGTCCCTTACATTGGTGATCAGTGGGAAGAATGTCCCTTACATTGGTGATCAGTGGGAAGAATGCCCCTTACATTGGTGATCAGTGGGAAGAATGCTCCTTACATTGGTGATCAGTGGGAAGAATGTTCCTTACATTGGTGGTCAGTGGGAAGAATGCTCCTTACATTGGTGATCAGTGGGAAGAATGCTCCTTACATTGGTGATCAGTGGGAAGAATGCTCCTTACATTGGTGGTCAGTGGGAAGAATGCTCCTTACATTGGTGATCAGAGGGAAGAATGTCCCTTACATTGGTGATCAGTGGGAAGAATTCTCCTTACATTGATGATCAGTGGGAAGAATGTTCCTTACATTGGTGATCAGTGGGAAGAATGTTCCTTACATTGGTGATCAGTGGGAAGAATGCCCCTTACATTGGTGATCAGTGAGAAGAATGTTCCTTACATTGGTGATCAGTGAGAAGAATGTTCCTTACATTGGTGATCAGTGGGAAGAATGTTCCTTACATTGGTGATCAGTGGGAAGAATGTTCCTTACATTGGTGGTCAGTGGGAAGAATGCTCCTTACATTGGTGATCAGTGGGAAGAATGCTCCTTACATTGGTGGTCAGTGGGAAGAATGCTCCTTACATTGGTGATCAGTGGGAAGAATGTTCCTTACATTGGTGATCAGTGGGAAGAATTCTCCTTACATTGGTGATCAGTGGGAAGAATGTCCCTTACATTGGTGATCAGTGGGAAGAATTCTCCTTACATTGGTGATCAGTGGGAAGAATGCCCCTTACATTGGTGATCAGTGAGAAGAATGTTCCTTACATTGGTGATCAGTGAGAAGAATGTTCCTTACATTGGTGATCAGTGGGAAGAATGTTCCTTACATTGGTGATCAGTGAGAAGAATGTTCCTTACATTGGTGATCAGTGGGAAGAATGTTCCTTACTTTGGTGGTCAGTGGGAAGAATGTTCCTTACATTGGTGATCAGTGGGAAGAATGTTCCTTACATTGGTGGTCAGTGAGAAGAATGTTCCTTACATTGGTGGTCAGTGGGAAGAATGTTCCTTACATTGGTGATCAGTGGGAAGAATGTTCCTTACATTGGTGATCAGTGAGAAGAATGTCCCTTACATTGGTGATCAGTGGGAAGAATTCTCCTTACATTGGTGATCAGTGGGAAGAATGTTCCTTACATTGGTGATCAGTGGGAAGAATTCTCCTTACATTGGTGATCAGTGGGAAGAATGTCCCTTACATTGGTGATCAGTGGGAAGAATGCCCCTTACATTGGTGATCAGTGAGAAGAATGTTCCTTACATTGGTGATCAGTGGGAAGAATGTTCCTTACATTGGTGATCAGTGGGAAGAATGCCCCTTACATTGGTGGTTAGTGGGAAGAATGTCCCTTACATTGGTGGTCAGTGGGAAGAATGCCCCTTACATTGGTGGTTAGTGGGAAGAATGTCCCTTACATTGGTGGTCAGTGAGAAGAATGTCCCTTACATTGGTGATCAGTGGGAAGAATGCTCCTTACATTGGTGGTCAGTGAGAAGAATGTCCCTTACATTGGTGGTTAGTGGGAAGAATGCCCCTTACATTGGTGGTCAGTGGGAAGAATGCTCCTTACATTGGTGATCAGTGGGAAGAATGCTCCTTACATTGGTGGTTAGTGGGAAGAATGCCCCTTACATTGATGGTTAGTGGGAAGAATGCTCCTTACATTTGTAGTCAGTAGGAGGAAGAATACCCCTTACATTGGTGGTCAGTGGGAAGAATGCCCCTTACATTGGTGGTTAGTGGGAAGAATGCCCCTTACATTGGTGGTCAGTGGGAAGAATACCCCTTACATTGGTGGTCAGTGGGAAGAATGTTCCTTACATTGGTGGTTAGTGGGAAGAATGCCCCTTACATTGGTGGTCAGTGGGAAGAATGCCCCTTACATTGGTGGTCAGTGGGAAGAATGTTCCTTACATTGGTGGTTAGTGGGAAGAATGTTCCTTACATTGGTGGTCAGTGGGAAGAATGCCCCTTACATTGGCGGTCAGTGGGAAGAATGCCCCTTACATTGGCGGTCAGTGGGAAGAATGCCCCTTACATTGGCGGTCAGTGGGAAGAATGCCCCTTACATTGGTGGTCAGTGGGAAGAATGCCCCTTACATTGGCGGTCAGTGGGAAGAATGTTCCTTACATTGGTGGTTAGTGGGAAGAATGTTCCTTACATTGGTGGTCAGTGGGAAGAATGTTCCTTACATTGGTGGTTAGTGGGAAGAATGTTCCTTACATTGGTGGTCAGTGGGAAGAATACCCCTTACATTGGTGGTCAGTGGGAAGAATGCCCCTTACATTGGTGGTCAGTGGGAAGAATGTTCCTTACATTGGTGGTCAGTGGGAAGAATACCCCTTACATTGGTGGTCAGTGGGAAGAATGTTCCTTACATTGGTGGTTAGTGGGAAGAATGCCCCTTACATTGGTGGTCAGTGGGAAGAATGCCCCTTACATTGGTGGTCAGTGGGAAGAATGTTCCTTACATTGGTGGTTAGTGGGAAGAATGTTCCTTACATTGGTGGTCAGTGGGAAGAATGCCCCTTACATTGGCGGTCAGTGGGAAGAATGCCCCTTACATTGGCGGTCAGTGGGAAGAATGCCCCTTACATTGGCGGTCAGTGGGAAGAATGCCCCTTACATTGGTGGTCAGTGGGAAGAATGCCCCTTACATTGGCGGTCAGTGGGAAGAATGTTCCTTACATTGGTGGTTAGTGGGAAGAATGTTCCTTACATTGGTGGTCAGTGGGAAGAATGTTCCTTACATTGGTGGTTAGTGGGAAGAATGTTCCTTACATTGGTGGTCAGTGGGAAGAATACCCCTTACATTGGTGGTCAGTGGGAAGAATGCCCCTTACATTGGTGGTCAGTGGGAAGAATGTTCCTTACATTGGTGGTTAGTGGGAAGAATGTTCCTTACATTGGTGGTCAGTGGGAAGAATACCCCTTACATTGGTGGTCAGTGGGAAGAATGCCCCTTACATTGGTGGTCAGTGGGAAGAATGTTCCTTACATTGGTGGTTAGTGGGAAGAATGTTCCTTACATTGGTGGTCAGTGGGAAGAATGCCCCTTACATTGGCGGTCAGTGGGAAGAATGCCCCTTACATTGGTGGTCAGTGGGAAGAATGCCCCTTACATTGGTGGTCAGTGGGAAGAATGCCCCTTACATTGGCGGTCAGTGGGAAGAATGCCCCTTACATTGGTGGTCAGTGAGAAGAATGCCCCTTACATTGGTGGTCAGTGGGAAGAATGCCCCTTACATTGGTGATCAGTGGGAAGAATGCCCCTTACATTGGTGGTCAGTGGGAAGAATGCCCCTTACATTGGTGATCAGTGGGAAGAATGCCCCTTACATTGGTGATCAGTGGGAAGAATGCCCCTTACATTGGTGATCAGTGGGAAGAATGCCCCTTACATTGGTGGTCAGTGGGAAGAATGCCCCTTACATTGGTGGTCAGTGGAAAGAATGTCCCTTACATTGGTGATCAGTGGGAAGAATTCTCCTTACATTGGTGATCAGTGGGAAGAATGCCCCTTACATTGGTGATCAGTGAGAAGAATGTCCCTTACATTGGTGATCAGTGGGAAGAATGCCCCTTACATTGGTGATCAGTGGGAAGAATGCCCCTTACATTGGTGGTTAGTGGGAAGAATGTCCCTTACATTGGTGGTCAGTGGGAAGAATGCCCCTTACATTGGTGGTCAGTGGGAAGAATCATTGGTGGTCAGTGGGAAGAATGCTCCTTACATTGGTGGTCAGTGAGAAGAATGTCCCTTACATTGGTGGTTAGTGGGAAGAATGCTCCTTACATTGGTGATCAGTGGGCAGAATGCTCCTTACATTGGTGGTTAGTGGGAAGAATGCCCCTTACATTGGTGGTCAGTGGGAAGAATGCTCCTTACATTTGTAGTCAGTAGGAGGAAGAATACCCCTTACATTGGTGGTCAGTGGGAAGAATGCCCCTTACATTGGTGGTTAGTGGGAAGAATGCCCCTTACATTGGTGGTCAGTGGGAAGAATACCCCTTACATTGGTGGTCAGTGGGAAGAATGTTCCTTACATTGGTGGTTAGTGGGAAGAATACCCCTTACATTGGTGGTCAGTGGGAAGAATGCCCCTTACATTGGTGGTCAGTGGGAAGAATGTTCCTTACATTGGTGGTTAGTGGGAAGAATGTTCCTTACATTGGTGGTCAGTGGGAAGAATGCCCCTTACATTGGCGGTCAGTGGGAAGAATGCCCCTTACATTGGCGGTCAGTGGGAAGAATGCCCCTTACATTGGCGGTCAGTGGGAAGAATGCCCCTTACATTGGCGGTCAGTGGGAAGAATGCCCCTTACATTGGGGATCAGTGGGAAGAATATTCCTTACATTGGTGGTTAGTGGGAAGAATGTTCCTTACATTGGTGGTCAGTGGGAAGAATGTTCCTTACATTGGTGGTCAGTGGGAAGAATGTTCCTTACATTGGTGGTTAGTGGGAAGAATGCTCCTTACATTGGTGGTCAGTGGGAAGAATACCCCTTACATTGGTGGTCAGTGGGAAGAATGCCCCTTACATTGGTGGTCAGTGGGAAGAATGTTCCTTACATTGGTGGTTAGTGGGAAGAATGTTCCTTACATTGGTGGTCAGTGGGAAGAATACCCCTTACATTGGTGGTCAGTGGGAAGAATGCCCCTTACATTGGTGGTCAGTGGGAAGAATGTTCCTTACATTGGTGGTTAGTGGGAAGAATGTTCCTTACATTGGTGGTCAGTGGGAAGAATACCCCTTACATTGGTGGTCAGTGGGAAGAATGCCCCTTACATTGGTGGTCAGTGGGAAGAATGTTCCTTACATTGGTGGTTAGTGGGAAGAATGTTCCTTACATTGGTGGTCAGTGGGAAGAATGCCCCTTACATTGGTGGTCAGTGGGAAGAATGCCCCTTACATTGGTGGTCAGTGGGAAGAATGCCCCTTACATTGGCGGTCAGTGGGAAGAATGCCCCTTACATTGGTGGTCAGTGAGAAGAATGCCCCTTACATTGGTGGTCAGTGGGAAGAATGCTCCTTACATTGGCGGTCAGTGGGAAGAATGCCCCTTACATTGGCGGTCAGTGGGAAGAATGCCCCTTACATTGGTGGTCAGTGGGAAGAATGCCCCTTACATTGGTGATCAGTGGGAAGAATGCCCCTTACATTGGTGATCAGTGGGAAGAATGCCCCTTACATTGGTGATCAGTGGGAAGAATGCCCCTTACATTGGTGGTCAGTGGGAAGAATGCCCCTTACATTGGTGGTCAGTGGGAAGAATGCCCCTTACATTGGTGGTCAGTGGGAAGAATGCCCCTTACATTGGTGATCAGTGGGAAGAATGCCCCTTACATTGATGGTTAGTGGGAAGAATGCCCCTTACATTGGTGGTCAGTGGGAAGAATGCCCCTTACATTGGTGGTCAGTGGGAAGAATGCCCCTTACATTGGTGGTCAGTGGGAAGAATGCTCCTTACATTGGTGGTTAGTGGGAAGAATGCCCCTTACATTGGTGGTTAGTGGGAAGAATGCCCCTTACATTGGTGGTTAGTGGGAAGAATGCCCCTTACATTGGTGGTTAGTGGGAAGAATGCCCCTTACATTGGTGGTCAGTGGGAAGAATGCCCCTTACATTGGTGGTTAGTGGGAAGAATGCTCCTTACATTGGTGGTTAGTGGGAAGAATGCCCCTTACATTGATGGTTAGTGGGAAGAATGTCCCTTACATTGGTGGTTAGTGGGAAGAATGCCCCTTACATTGGTGGTCAGTGGGAAGAATGCCCCTTACATTGGTGGTCAGTGGGAAGAATGCCCCTTACATTGGTGATCAGTGGGAAGAATGCCCCTTACATTGATGGTTAGTGGGAAGAATGCCCCTTACATTGGGGGTCAGTGGGAAGAATGCCCCTTACATTGGGGGTCAGTGGGAAGAATGCCCCTTACATTGGTGGTCAGTGGGAAGAATGCCCCTTACATTGGTGGTTAGTGGGAAGAATGCCCCTTACATTGGTGATCAGTGGGAAGAATGCCCCTTACATTGGTGATCAGTGGGAAGAATGTTCCTTACATTGGTGGTTAGTGGGAAGAATGCCCCTTACATTGGTGATCAGTGAGAAGAATGCCCCTTACATTGGTGGTCAGTGGGAAGAATGTTCCTTACATTGGTGGTCAGTGGGAAGAATGTTCCTTACATTGGTGATCAGTGGGAAGAATGCCCCTTACATTGGTGGTCAGTGGGAAGAATGTTCCTTACATTGGTGGTCAGTGGGAAGAATTCTACTTACATTGGTGGTCAGTGGGAAGAATTCTACTTACATTGGTGGTCAGTGGGAAGAATTCTACTTACATTGGTGGTCAGTGGGAAGAATTCTACTTACATTGGTGGTCAGTGGGAAGAATGCCCCTTACATTGGTGGTCAGTGGGAAGAATGCTCCTTACATTGGTGGTTAGTGGGAAGAATGCCCCTTACATTGGTGGTTAGTGGGAAGAATGCCCCTTACATTGGTGGTTAGTGGGAAGAATGCCCCTTACATTGGTGGTTAGTGGGAAGAATGCCCCTTACATTGGTGGTCAGTGGGAAGAATGCCCCTTACATTGGTGGTTAGTGGGAAGAATGCTCCTTACATTGGTGGTTAGTGGGAAGAATGCCCCTTACATTGATGGTTAGTGGGAAGAATGTCCCTTACATTGGTGGTTAGTGGGAAGAATGCCCCTTACATTGGTGGTCAGTGGGAAGAATGCCCCTTACATTGGTGGTCAGTGGGAAGAATGCCCCTTACATTGGTGATCAGTGGGAAGAATGCCCCTTACATTGATGGTTAGTGGGAAGAATGCCCCTTACATTGGGGGTCAGTGGGAAGAATGCCCCTTACATTGGGGGTCAGTGGGAAGAATGCCCCTTACATTGGTGGTTAGTGGGAAGAATGCCCCTTACATTGGTGGTTAGTGGGAAGAATGCCCCTTACATTGGTGATCAGTGGGAAGAATGCCCCTTACATTGGTGGTTAGTGGGAAGAATGCCCCTTACATTGGTGATCAGTGAGAAGAATGCCCCTTACATTGGTGGTCAGTGGGAAGAATGTTCCTTACATTGGTGGTCAGTGGGAAGAATGTTCCTTACATTGGTGGTCAGTGGGAAGAATGTTCCTTACATTGGTGATCAGTGGGAAGAATGCCCCTTACATTGGTGGTCAGTGGGAAGAATGTTCCTTACATTGGTGGTCAGTGGGAAGAATTCTACTTACATTGGTGGTCAGTGGGAAGAATTCTACTTACATTGGTGGTCAGTGGGAAGAATTCTACTTACATTGGTGGTCAGTGGGAAGAATTCTACTTACATTGGTGGTCAGTGGGAAGAATTCTACTTACATTGGTGGTCAGTGGGAAGAATTCTACTTACATTGGTGCATTTGCTGCACCAAACCAGACCTCTGTGTGAAAAAGGTGCAGGCCATCAAGAATGGAGCATGATAGAAGACCAATGATGGCTTTAGGGAGTGTGGTTCTTCAGGGTCAGTTGGGTGCATGGCTGGTTGCTAGAAGATTGCTTGGTTTTGTTGATCATATTGATTATTGATCATATGCAGTTCCAGGTAAGAAATTACAAATCTAATATTATTTGGTGATATTCACACTTCCTCAAGCATTCTTGGTACTGTATTTCGCTATTTTCTGGCCTCTTCCATCTTGCCACCCATGTGGTATCACCCTTACTAATGTGTTTTCTAACTGATCAATGCAGCGGAGAGCTGAAGGCTGAGCACAGGTAAGACCATCGTGTGACGTGGAGGCATGTCTCTTGTGTGACCCCCTCCCCCGTGTGACATTACAGGCCGCCCTGGTGACGCATAACCCAGACGGTGGTTCCTGCTGATATTCCCTCCAGCCCTGTTGCTAATTCACTCTCACTATCAGTATGGGAAGAATTATTTATGGTAAAAGGATTTGAGTTGTGGAATGCCGTATCACAAAGGCAGTTATAGCAAAATCGGTAGGCAAGTGTAGAAGAAATCTTCACTGTTGAAGCCAATATTCAAAATTAAAATTTACTAAAGTAAAGATTTTGATTTGAATATTTGCTCTTGTGGGATCAGAAAGGATTTTTTGCTGTTCCATAATTTTATATTATACCAAACGGTCAACTGTCTTATCAGTTGTAAAAATGTATTGGCATATAAAAGTCCTATCCTCCAAAAGCACTGTGCTAAACTGATGATGGCCAACAAATAACATCCCAGTCTATATACACTATAGTGTGAAAAGTATTGGGACGCCTGCCTTTACACCCACATGAACTTTAGTGGCATCTTAGTCTTATGCCGCGTACACACGATCATTATTCACGGCGGTTAAAAAACCGCCGTGAATAATGACAGGAAAAACGAGGGAACCGCTTCGGTTCCAAGGGTTCCCTACACACGGTCGTTTTTCCCGTCATTTTTTCTCTTGACGAGAAAAACGACCGTCTGTGGGCTTCGCGGCAGTGTCTCCCTATGGGAAAACTGCCGCGGAAAAAAATGATGGGGAAAAAACGATGAGAAAATTTAGAACATGTTGTAATTTTTCTCGTCGTTTTTTATGCCGTTTTTCTCGACGAGAAAAACGACATAAAGCCCACAGACGATCGTTTTTCTCGGCGAAAAAAAAAAATGCAGTTTTTCTCGTCGAGAAAAGCGGTCGTGTGTACGCGGCATTAGTCCGTAGGGTTCAATATTGAGTTGGCCCCGCCCTTTGCAGCTATAACAGCTTCAACTCTTCTGGGAAGGCTGTCCACAAGGTTTAGGAGGGTGTCTATGGGAATGTTTGACCATTCTTCCAGAAGAGCATTTGTGAGGTCAGGCACTGATGTTGGACGAGAAGGCCTGGCTCGCAGTCTCCGCTCTAATTCATCCCAAAGCTGTTCTATCCGGTTGAGATCAGGACTCTGTGCAGGCCAGTCAAGTTCCTCCACCCCAAACTCGCTCATTCATGTCTTTATGGACCTTGCTTTGTGCACTGGTCCATATCATTTGGTGGAGGGGGGGATTATGGTGTGGGGTTAAGTAAAAAAGGGGGGAAGGGAAGCACTCACATTGCCACATCCGTAATATCGTGGGAAACAAAAATAGAATTACTCAGGAGGAGCAAAGCAAAAGTCGGACTTTAGAGGCAACACACAAATGGAATGAAAAAAAAATGCTTTAATATCAAAAATACAATGTTCACAATTAAAATAAAAAACCATACAGTGTATAAAATAGTATGAGTGAGGTCCCTTGTACGTCTAACGTCAAGGCGTTTCGCCGTGAGGCTTCGTCAGGACGGACAGACAGGGGGGTACACACTTGGGACAAATCTCACTGTCTCAAAGAGTGTCCAGACAGCGAAGATTTAGTGTCCAGACAGCTGCAACTGGGCTCAGTGAGGCTGCAACTGGGCTCAGTGAGGCTGCAACTGGGCTCAGTGAGGCTGCAACTGGGTTCAGTGAGGCTGCAGATGGGCATTGTTTACCCAGTAGCTGCTGCATTTTTCCACCCTAGGCTTATACTGGAGTCAATATGTTTTCCCAGTTTTGTGTGGTAAAGGTAGGTGCCTCGGCTTCTATTCGGGTCGGCTTATACTAGAGTATATACGGGTATATTTTGCCTACCAGTGTTCTTGCACCCCCCCCCCCCCCCCCAATCAACATACTAATGACATTTTAAAATTAAACATGTCCATTCTCATTACTTATGTTATGTTAGACTGAGTGACGACATCACTGGGACTCTGTGCTTCTTTATGAAATGCAGGCAGATCATGGCTGGTGGAAGGGGCCAGTAGGGTGCTGTACATAGCATCACAGCGCCCCGCCTCAGTACTCCTCTGAAAAGCCCTCAGCCCTGATGGAAGCAGTGGGCTGGCTCTTGAGAGGAGTTAATGCCTTAGACCCCTTTCACACTGGGGCGGTTTGCAGGCGCCATTGCGCTAAAAATAGCGCCTGCAAACCGACCTGAAACAGCGGCTGCTGTTTCTCCAGTGTGAAAGCCCCGAGGGCTTTCACACTGGAGCGGTGCGCTAGCAGGACGGTAAAAAAAAGTCCTGTTAGCCGCATCTTTGGAGCGGTGAAGGAGCGGTGTATTAACCACTCCTCCACCGCTTCTGCTTATTGAAAGCAATGGGACAGCGCGGCTATACCGCCAGCAATGCGCCTCTGCGGAGACGCTTTGCTGTGGTTTTTAACCCTTTTTCGGCCGCTAGCGGGGAGTAAAACCGCACCGCTAGCGGCCGAATAGCGCAGCGAAATTGTTGCTTTACCGCCGACGCACCTCCCGCCCCAGTGTAAAAGGGGCATTAAAGCAGGGCTCAAAATTTCAAGTCCTGAGCATTTAGCCAGGCCTTAAAGAGGAAGTAAACCCTCTCGTTATTAATTACTTACCTGAGATCGAAGCCCCCCCCCCAGCGATCCTCGTTCCCCTCCCCCGTCGCCGCCATGTCTCCCGGGTATCGCGGCTCCGGCGCTGTGACTGGCCGGAGCCGCTATGACGTCACTCCCGCGCATGCGCACGGGAGCCGCCAGTGACGGCACGGTCGCCTTCGGAAACGGCACGCTCAGTGCGCCTGTGCCTTTTGTCTACGTCGCGCATGCGCCGTAGCCATCAGTGCCGTCTTTTTTGCGGGTTAAGGAGATATTGCAAGCACCTACAGGTAAGCCTTAATCTAGGCTTACCTGTAGGTGAAAGTTGTCCCTGAGGGTTTACAACCACTTTAAGAGTTACTCGCCACCAGTTTCCCTGCCCCGTCCCTAAGTCTGCCCCGAAACGCGCCCCGTAAATTATCTCATAAAATGACACTTGAATATTTTATGCAGAATTAAGTTCCAAAAGTAAATATTAACAACAACAGTTTTAACAATATTAACATAAAGCGTATCAGTACACATCAGTGCAGCGTATTAGTGGCCATCAGTGCAGCGTATCAGTGCAGCGTATTAGTGCCCATCAGTGCAGCATACCATTGCCGATCATTTCCCATAAGTGCAGCCTCATCAGTTAATCGTGGCCAGCAATGCACCATAGAGGGATCGGGTGGCTGGATGACACGGCAGCAATCTCCCGCTGAGACGCGGCTTGTATATGAATAGCCGGGTGCTGTCAGACAAAGTCCCGCCTCCTGGCGAATCTAATAAGACAGCACACTGGTCCAATGCCGGTCCAGTAGGCGGGACTTTGACAGCCTACAAGCCACGTTTTAGCGGGAGATTTCCGCTCTGTGTGATCCGGCTGCCCGATCCTTCTGACAGTTTCTTGGCTTATCGCTTCTGGCAGAAGTGGTGTGGGCTTTTTTACAGGACATCGGAGCCATAATCCGGACTGCTCTGATGGCTGTGCACCGCTTCTACCAGGAGCGATTAGTCATGGAACTGTCAGCCCAGTCTTCCCCTGGTCCTCACTCGCCCTCCACTAATTTCCACTTGCAAAATGCGGGCAGACGAGTGGAAATTTTGAGGGCTGCCTTAAAGGGTGGGTGTCAGTCTGGAGAAGTGGGCATTCCCAGACAGACTGCTTTTTGCCTGCAGACAGTCCTAGACAGTCCCACATGTGATACTGAGTCCATGACTGAACAAAACTGAAATCCAATAAATGAAAGGGGCCAGCCAAGTACAATCAGGCTGGAGAGGAAAGCGCTAGATGATGCTGGACGTCCTCCATCCAGGAAATGAGGTGGGCTCTATCTGACGTGTGACAGCTTATAACGCACACTGTGAGAAGCTTACAGTGTGCAGTGAAATCAGAGGAAGCCATTTCCGTCCAGGAGAGGAGCCGCTACAACTGTGCAAGACTGAAGGGAAGTAGATTTAAAGTAGATCTCTTAAAGTATGGAAGGGTTAGAACTTCGGTCAGGGATTTTGATTGCCATTTGTGCCCCTATGTTGGGGAGGCTCCTCCCATTTCCTGTGATGTCATTGTGACAGGAAGTGAGGGGAAAACCTCCCCTAAGGAAACATAGACTGGAAACAACCTGCCAGAGTTGGAACCTTTCCCCACGCGATCAACACAATAAAATGGAAAACTTGGCCAAAGTTCTAATATAATGCTTGAAATTCCCGGCACTGCCCCAACCCCTATCATGTTTGTCTGTGTTGGAAAGTTTGCTCTGAATACAATGTAGAGAAAATTATAAATGACCAAAAAAAAGTCATTATATATATATTGTACCTAAAACGGAACTAAAGTCCAATGTGTGGGGAGGAGGGCTGTTAACCAGCAAGTATGCAAATTGTGGCCCACTTACCTCACTCAGTGCCCCCCTCCCCCTCCTCCAATGACGTGAAGTCCAGGCTCAATCCACTGCTCAATCCACTGCCATCTCCTTTGCCACTGCTTCTGGGTCCCACAACGTTCATCTTCTTCCATTGGTCAGCCACTGATGATGTAAACTTGTGAACAGGAGTTACATCGTCCCCGGAACCTGGGTCCTTTCTCAGTATCTTAACCACTTCAGCCCCGGACCATTTGGCTGGCCAAAGACCAGGCCCCTTTTTTGCGATTCGGCACTGTGTCGCTTTAACTGACAATTGCGCGGTCGTGCGACGTGGCTCCCAAACAAAATTGACATCCTTTTTTCTACCACAAATAGAGCTTTCTTTTGGTGGTATTTGATCACCTCTGCGGTTTTTATTTTTTGTGCTATAAACAAAAATAGAGCGACAATTTTGAAAAAAATTCTATATTTTTTACTTTTTGCTAAAATGTATATATAAAAAAAAAATTACTCTTTCGTCCATGGACCGACACAGCTTCTCTATTGACAAAGTGGGTATTATCCATTAATTAGGAGTGACTAGGCATAAAAACTTGTAAAAAGTGTTGCATCACACCTTCTACAGTACCGCCCAGGGGGCGGACCCTCTGGGTATACCCTCTCAGTCTGCATCTTCGCAGATCAGTTCGTCAAAAAGCAGTACAAATTTAAAAGGAGGGGTGGGTGCTGTGTCGGTCCATGGACTCAGAGAAAAGGATTTTACGGTGAGTAAAAAATCCTATTTACTCTTTCGCCCATGGACCGACACAGCTTCTCTATTGACAAAGTGGGACGTCCCAAAGCAGTGTCAGAGAAAAAACGAGGGGTGGTAACAGCATAAAAATAAACTTCACCCCAAACACAAAACAGCACTCCTCCAACGGACCCTCTGGGTATACCCTCTCAGTCTGCATCTTCGCAGATCAGTTTTTTTCTGTCTAGCAAGGAGTAGGACATGGCTCCCTTTGGGCCCATTGGTCCGGGGAAAAAAGATATAGATATATATATATATAATATATATATATATATATATATATTATTTTTTTTTGCTACATTTGTTGTTTCCTGCGATCTTCGATCAACTGCCGACTGGGTGACAGGCTGGATCCTCGATCCTTGTAGTCTCCCCAGTTTCGGCCATCGAGCGTGTGCCGACCCTAGCTACGCGCTGGGTTTTCCACGACATGCCCGTCGCTCCACGGGTGGCCGGTGAGCTTACGCTCCAGGGCCTGTATCGGACCGCTCAGCTTCGGCTGACCTTACGGCCGAGTCGCAGCAGCCTGGCCGGAGAGCTTACGCTCCAAGGCTTGCATCGGACCGCTCAGCTTCGGCTGACCTTACGGCCGAGTCGCAGCAGCCTGTCCGGTGAGCGTCATGCTCCAGGGCATACATATGATCGTCCCTTCTGGGTCCAATCACAGCATGCCTGGCCAACAGTCACCTTCCGTGCGCGGACGATGATCTGTTTGGAATGTCTTCCAGCAGAATACATGCAGGATAGGTAAGTAAAACTCCCCTGCCTCGGCTGGGTGATTTAGCTGGACATTCCTGGAGAGATCAAGTAAGTGGTTGTGGCCCCTTTCTTCCCTCTCTCCCTGCCTTTCCCTCCTCCCTGGGCTTCTAGCTAAAGGTTGCTGGGTGCTGGGGGTCACCTAGGGGGTCCCACTGGAGCGGGGCTGGCTGTAACTAACATTTAAAAGAAATGTCATTTTTTCTTACCTGTGTTTGTGTCCTTCCTCCTCCATGCTGTCGGCGGCCATTTTGAGGTGGTCCATGCCAAGTTTGGCCTCTTGTGACTGCCCGGCGGCCATCTTCCTGTGGTTCAGCCACACCCACTGGCCCCTATCAGCTGATCGGCGGCCATGTTTGTCCACCCTGTATGCAGATATTGCCGTTCGGCGGCCATCTTTTTGTGGGCTATGGCTGCTTGACCTCTATCTTCTGTCGGCGGCCATTTTCTTAGAGCCCACATTATCTTCCATACAGACGTTTTTGGCAACCATTTTTCGAGAGCCTCCGGCCTCTAGGGTGCATTACACTGGCGCGAAAATTCACACAGGAAGTGCTGATAAAAGAAGCAGACTGACACAGCAGCAGAGGGACAGCATCACAGGCACAGCATAGCAGTACCTATCCAGGGTGGTGAGTCCTCTGGGTGACCCGGCCTCTCTGCAGCACAGGAGGGTGGCCTATTGATATCTTGCCTGGAGCCCTGTGAGTGTCAGCGTGTGGTCAGCATGGCATCTGAGCCAGATGTCTTCTCCCCTGAAACACCAGATTTAGCAGCTGGTGCCCCTGAGGTGTCTATGAACGCTATGACTGCAATCCTAGAGGCGTTTGCTGGCAGGGTGGAAGCAGCACACGGGAATACAGGGGGTAGTAAATGCCCCATCCCCTGCAAGCTTCTGGGGATAATTCTGGTGCAGAACCAGGTCCAGCTACGGCTCGGGGCCCAGATTCTGACGCATCAGAGACTGCAGACCGTGACCGGACAGTGAGAATGACTCCAAGTCCAGGTCAGTGCGCGAGACGGCTTTGGTATCTGACCTTATTACTGCAGTGCGGGATATGCTAAAATTGGAAAATACTGCAGAAGCAGCAGAGACTCCGGTCCACTTGGGTTTCATAGACCTGCCCGCACTGCTAAGGTGTTCCCTTGTGTGTCTTTTGATAGACTCTTATACAAGGAATGGGAGAACCCACTGAGGGTCTTTACAGCCCCAAAGAGGTTTGCGGTACGGTACCCCTTTTGAGGAGAGTTTTCTGAAGAAATGGACCTCTCCCCCCTATAGTGGACCCTCTGGTGTCCAGACTTAATAGAGCCATCACAATTCCTGTAGAAGGGGCTCCTGTTTTCAAGGACCCTGTGGATAAGAAGGCTGAAGCACTCGCTTGCTACCTATACTCAGTGGTAGGCTCGGCAGTACGCCCGGCATTGGCGGGGGCCCTAGTGTCTCACACACTTACTGAATGGGCAAGATTGCTACTCCAGGGGTTAAGGAGCGAGATGCTCCTCCTGATGAGATAACATTGGCCGACCTGTTGGTCCAGGGCCTTAGGTTTGTCTGCGAGTCAGACATGAATACTATTCCCCTGCTGTCTAAAACTTCGGTTTATGCAGTAGCAATACGCCGCCTGATCTGGCTAAAAGGCTGGTCTGCAGACCAGACTTTCCAAGAAAGCCCTGTTGGATCTGCCTTTTAAGGGCGACAGACTTTTTGGGGCTCTCTGGATGACATCATCAAGGATGCCACAGGAGGTAAAGGCACTTTGCTTCCCCAAATTAGCAAGGGTAAGGGGCCACGCCAAGGGCAAGGGCCCTCCTTTACTGCACACAAGTGTTTTTTTCGTCCCCCTAGGGCGACAGGGAAAAGACCCCAGGCCGATAAAGTGCCTGCCCAAGGACAAAAGCGTCCCTGGTCCCGCATACCCAATAAGCCTGCGGACAAATTTGCGTCCGCATGAAGGTCCACCCCCACCCAGCTCTCGGGTGGGGAGACCTCTTCGCAAATTCGCGACTCAGTGGACAGCACTAATCTCCGACAGGTGGGTTTGCGAAGTAATCTCCTCAGGCTACAAGATAGAGTTTCTCTCTTGTCCACCGGACAGATTCAACACCTCCAATCTCCAGCTACTACCGACCCGTCGGGAGGCCCTGTATGGGGCGGTCCAGGGTCTACTGGAACGCGGGGTAGTTATTCCAGTTCCAGAACTAGAACGGGGTTTTTACTCAAATCTGTTCATTGTGCCGAAGAAGGAGGGGGTTCGTCCAAGCTTGGATCTCAGAGCCCTCAATTGCTTTGTGAAGGTACAAAGTTTTTGGATGGAGTCGGTTCGATCTGTAGTCACGGCTCTCCATCCGGGGGACTTTCTGGCCTCCTTGGACATCAAGGACGCATACCTGCATGTCCCCATATACTCCAGACACCAGAGGTTTCTGCGATTTGCTATCGGGAAGGACCACTACCAGTTTGTGGCCCTCCCGTTGGGCCTTGCCTCAGCACCCAGGACCTTCACCAAGGTGTTCGCTCCGATTCTGGCACTTCTAAGACAGCGGGGAATCGCTATTCTGCTGAAGGCCCCTTCAAGCTCAGAATTAGAGGTAAGCGTGTCCATTACCTGTCAGACTCTTCGAGACTGTGGTTGGATACTAAACACGCAAAAGTCAGTATTGGTGCCCACTCAACGCCTAGGGTACCTGGGGTTGATTCTGGATTCTTCAGAGGCAAAGGTATTCCTCCCTGTGGAGAAGTTGCAGACCCTCCGGGCTGCAGTACGGCAGCTGACTTCCAGGAATTGGTCGTCGCTCCGTTTTTTGCATGCGAGTGTTGGGCCTCAGGGTAGCCTCCTTCGAGGCGGTTCCATATGCTCAATACCACACTCGAGTGTTACAGAAGGAAGTTCTGTCCAGATGGAACAGATGTCCATCATCTCTGGATTATCAAATCCGAGTGAGCCACATAGTCAGGAGATCCCTGGTATGGTGGCTGACAGCACCGGCTCTAATGGCCGGGAAGTAATTTCTTCCGGTTTACTGGATAGTGATCACGACGGACGCCAGCCTTACAGGTTGGGGGGAAGTCTGGGGTGTTCAGTCGGCGCAAGGTCGCTGGACCCCAGAGGAAGCCCTCCTGCCGATCAATGTCCTGGTAATCCGGGCGATCAGGCTGCGCCTCTTCAAATGGTCTCAGAGGCTGCAAGGGCGTCCAGTCAGGATCCAGTCAGACAACGCCACAGCAGTGGCATATGTCAATCATCAAGGAGGAACAAGAAGCTCAGCTGCAACATCGGAGATCGCTCGCATCCTGAAGTGGGCAGAGAGGAGCGTACCGGCACTGTCGGCCGTGTACATTCCGGGTGTGGAAAACTGGCAGGCGGACTACCTGAGCCGCCAGATGCTGGACCAGGGAGAAGGGTCCTTACACCCGGAGGTGTTCCAACTCCTCTGCCAAAGATGGGGCACACCAGACGTAGATCTTCTGGCTTCCCGACTCAATCGGAAGGTATTGAGATTTGTGGCCCGGTCAAGAGACCCATGGGCAGACGCAACGGACGCGTTGGTAGCATCGTGGGGTCAGTACCGGCTAATCTATGCCTTCCCTCCCTTAAGGCTTCTTCCTCTTCTGCTCCGCAGAGTGGAGGCAGAGGGAATTCCAATGATCCTAATCGCTCCAGATTGGCCTCAGCGTCCTTGGTACGACGATCTAGTACGTCTGGTAGCAGACGTCCCCTGGCGCCTACCACTACGGAAGGACCTGCTATCGCAAGGTCCCATATTCCATCCTGCTTTACAG
The DNA here is from genome assembly GCA_029206835.1 of Rana muscosa. NCBI lineage: Eukaryota > Metazoa > Chordata > Amphibia > Anura > Ranidae > Rana > Rana muscosa. Next base: position 1,263,291,127 of record CM055116.1, on the reverse strand, counting down.
TCATTGGCTTTAACGGCATGGCTGTTGAGAACCAGGTACTGAGAGACCAGGGCCTGTCAGACTCAGTAATCTCTACTATGAGAAGTGCTCGAAAACCGTCCTCTAGGAAGGTCTAGCACCGCACTTGGAGGGCCTACATCTCCATGTGTGAGGAAATGAAATGGCATCCGCGTACCTATTTGGTTTCCAGAATCCTGCTGTTTTTACAGCATGGGGTGGACCAAAGGCTTGCCCTAAGTACGATTAAGGGACAGATATCTGCCCTGGCTGTCTTTTTTCAGCGACCCCTGGCGACTCACTCTCTCGTGAGTACATTTGTGCAGGGGGTCCGACATGTGGCCCCTCCGGTCCGTCCCCGTTACCTTCGTGGGACTTGAACCTGGTCCTCTCGGTGCTTCAGAAGGCACCATTTGAGAATATTAGAGATATTCCCCTGTTGACACTTTCTCAGAAAGTGGTCTTTTTGGTGGCTGTTACGTCAGTTAGACGAGTCTCTGAGCTGGCAGCCTTGTCCTGCAAGGCTCCCTATTTGATTTTCCACAAGGATAAGGCGGTGCTGCGGCCGCAGCCTTCCCTTCTTCCGAAAGTCGTTTCGGCTTTTCATCTCAACGAAGACATTGTACTTCCATCCTTGTGTCCTCAGCCGTCGAATCCTAAGGAGTCGGCGTTGCATTCCTTGGACGTTGTCCGAGCTTTGAGAGTATACCTATCTGCTACTTCCCTGTTCCGGAAGTCAGACTCACTGTTTGTTTCGGTGGCTGGTCCCAAGATGGGCCAAGCAGTCTCATCGGCCACCATCTCTAGGTGGATCCGACAGATAGTAATCCAGGCTTACGCCTTAAAGGGTCAGGCGCCCCCCTTTCCTGTCACGGCGCATTCGACCAGGGCAATGGGTGCCTCTTGGGCTTTCCGACATCAAGCGTCTGTTTCCCAATTATGTAAAGCGGCGACTTGGTCGTCCGCTCACACTTTCACAAAATTCTACAAAATTGATGTAGGTGCATCTTCGGATGCCTCTTTTGGCCGCAAGGTTTTGCAAGCGGCTGTTTAGAGTTGCAACTCCTCCGTTGGAGGAGTGCTGTTTTGTGTTTGGGGTGAAGTTTATTTTTATGCTGTTACCACCCCTCATTTTTTCTCTGACACTGCTTTGGGACGTCCCACTTTGTCAATAGAGAAGCTGTGTCGGTCCATGGGCGAAAGAGTAAATAGGATTTTTTACTCACCGTAAAATCCTTTTCTCTGAGTCCATGGACCGACACAGCACCCACCCCTCCTTTTAAGTTTGTACTGCTTTTTGACGAACTGATCTGCGAAGATGCAGACTGAGAGGGTATACCCAGAGGGTCCGCCCCCTGGGCGGTACTGTAGAAGGTGTGATGCAACACTTTTTACAAGTTTTTCTGCCTAGTCACTCCTAATTAACGGATAATACCCACTTTGTCAATAGAGAAGCTGTGTCGGTCCATGGACTCAGAGAAAAGGATTTTACGGTGAGTAAAAAATCCTATTTTCCCTCAGTTTAGGCCGATGCGTATTCTTCTACATATTTTTGGTAAAAAAAAATTGCAATAAGCATTTATTCATTTGGTTTGCGCAAAAGTTATAGCGTCTACAAAATAGGGGATAGTTTTATAGCATTTTTATTAATACGTTTTTTTTTTTTTTTTTTTTTTTATACTAGTAATGGCGAGATCAGCGATTTTTATCGTGACTGCGACATTATGGCGGACACATCGGACACTTTTGACACTATTTTGGGACCATTGTCATTTTTACAGCGATTAGTGCTATAAAAATGCACTGATTACTGTGAAAATGACACTGGCAGTGAAGGGGTTAACCTGTAGGGGGCGCTAAAGGGGTTAAGTGTGAACTAATGTGTGATTCTTACTGTAGGGGGGCGTGGCTTGGCGTGTGACGTCACTGATCGTCGTTCCCTATGACAGGGAACAGGCCATCAGTGACAGGTTCACTGCGAAGCACGGGGAGAGGTTTGTTTACACTCACCTCTCCCCGTTCTTCAGCTCTGTGACCCGATCGCGGGACACCGGCGGCGATCGGGTCCCGCGGGCATGGTCACGTAGCTCAGGACCCACGGCTGGGATCTTAAAGGGGACGTATCTGTACGCCCTTATGCCCAGCAGTGCCATTCTGTCGACGTATATCGTCGTGCGGCGGTCCTTAAGTGGTTAAAGATGACAGTAATGAGACAAGACCAGACACTGCGTGGCATCATACACACAATTGCCAAATGTGTATGGACCCCTGACCATCACAACTAGGTGAGATTGTTGGACATCCCATTCCAAAAACATGGCCATTAATATGGAGTTGGCCGCAACCTTTTTGTGGTTCTGACATGCTATCCATGAGATTTTGGAGGGTGTCTGTGGGAATTTGTGCCCATTCAGCCATGGGAACATTTGTGAGGTCAGGTACTGATGTTGGATGAGAAGACTTGTATTGTAATTTGCATTCCAGTTCTTCCTAAGACCCCCTTTTCACACCTGAGCCATTGGAAGCACTTTGACACTCAACATCAAGAGTCTCACATATTTGGCCCCATTGATTTCAATGGATGCTCATACAAATGCGTGTAATATGGGATTTTTATTGCACAATTTTTTTTCCTCTCCTCCTGGTAACTAGCTTTGCATCAGCTAAAACAAAAACTCTCAAGCCTGAAAATGCCCAAAAAACGCGTGTCTACAAATGCACAAAAAAATTCTCCAAAATCACCTGAAAATATTCAAGCTCAAGTGTAGTTTGGGGCTAGTAGTGTTCAGTAGGGTTGAGGTCGGGGCTGTGTGAAGGCCACTTGAGTTCCTCCACACCAAACTCCTCAAACCATGTCTTTATGGAGCTGGCTTTCTGCACAGGGACACAGTCACATTTGACATCCCATAACAAATCTCTTATGCCGCGTACACACGACCATTTTTCCCGTCGAGAAAAATGAATTTTTTTTTCCTGTGGACGAGAAAAACGATCGTCTGTGGGCTTTTTGTCGTTTTCTCGACGGGAAAAACGGCATTAATCACGACGAGAAAAATTAGAACATGCTCTAATTTTTCTCGTTGTGATTCCCGTCGTTTTTCTCCGCGGCAGTTTTCCCATAGGGAAACACTGCCGGGGAGCCCACACACGGTCGCCTAGCTCCGGAGCGGCGGCCATCTTGGTACACCCGGCGGTGGCCGTCTCGTCAGGAAGTGACGTTTCGTCGCCGCCATCTTGCTCCACCCCACACTCCTGCACAGTAATGATAGAGAGAATAGACAAGCGGACATCTTGTTACACCCAAAGGAGTTTTCAATTTCAGTTCATTTAAACACAAAACGGAGCTTATCAGCTTTAATACATTATTTGGAAATCCATCGGACCGTTTACATTTTAAATTTTAAAAGCAGCAGCAAACCTTACATGAGTGCTAATGTGACGGAACACCCCTGATTTTCACATTTAACATTTAGTTAAATGTGAAAATCAGAGGTGTTCTGTCACATTAGCAACCATGTAAGGTCAGCAGGTTTGCTGCTGCTTTTAAAATTTAACATGTAAAGAGTCCGTTGCATTTACAAATACTGTATTTAAGCAAATAAGCTCCGTTTTGTGTTGAAAATAACTGCGAAATCGAAAACTCCGGTGGGTGTAACATTATTATTTTTTTGCCGATCTGAAAATGATCCGATCCGTGGCTCTGATCCGAGGATCGATCCGATCCGTGAGTTTTTCGATCCGTTGCACCCCTACTTTACAGTAGAGATTATTTGCTCTTTTTGTACTATAAAGGGCTAATTTTTGTTTTTTTAACTCTATTATGTCACCAAACGTCTTAGGCCTGGTTCACACCTATGCGTTTTTTTGCAGAAACACACTACAATTCATTTACCATGGTTTCCCATGGGACACGTTCACATCTGCTTTTTTCAGCTGCTGCGTATTTGAAAGGGGTCAAGGACTTTTTTTCAACGCAAAACGGTGCTTTTTTTTTTTGGTTTAATATACTTCAGCGGAGAAGCTGCAGAAAAGCATGTAATGCGTTTTTGCAGCAATTTGTGTTTTTTTTTTTTTTTATCTGCCCAACAACAAATTGGCTTAAAAAAAAGCATAAAAAAATGCGAACGCGCAAATTGCAGCAAAACCGCGTGCGCAAAAATCAAAACGCACAGCAAAACATACTGCAGAAACGGATCAAAAGCAAACTGCATAGGTGTGTACTGAGCCTTATGCTGGCCACATGGATCTATTTTCAGGCGAGAATATTAATGCGAAAAATCTTTATACATTCGCTGAATGAAAGAATGTTGTTTGAAATTTTCACTTGCTTTTAACATTCAGTTTTAAAAATGAATTTAATTTCTGAACGAAAACCACAAAATACTGCCTGAAAATTCCTTTGACCAAGAAGTTTTCTATTATTTCTACTAATGATATTTACCAGATTCACCCTCTAATAGTATATACAGTATATCTCTTCTAACAGTATATACAGTATATCTAATCTGTCAGTTATTCTCAGAGTGGATTAGAGATTTTGCTCCCTAACCATATAGTTGGTTATTTATATTTACCACTGCATAGAGATATTTAAGAATAAATTGCCTTTTTTTTTAAACTTTACATATTAACTAAATTATACACCACACTTCTTTTTTTTTTAAGGTAATTATTCGATTAATCAAAACAATAATCGTCCAACTGATCGATTTATGAAAATAATCATTAGTTGCAGCCCTAGTGACATGACCTCCTATAACAGCATCCAGTTCTCTAGGGAGAGATTCCACAAGATTTTGGGGGGTATCTCTGGGAATGCGTGCCCATTTGTGAGGTCAGGTGCTGATGTTTGATGATAAGACCTGGCTCACAATCTGTTCCAATTCGTCCTGAAACTAATCGGTAGGGTTTAGGTCAGGGCTATGTGAAGGCCAATTGAGTTTCTCCACACCAAACTTATCAAACCATGTCTTTATGGAGCTGGATTTGTGCACATGGGAACAGTCATATTGGATATCCCATTCCAAATCCATTGGGTATTATTATGGCCTCCTATAACTGCCTCCACCCCTCTGGGAAGACTTTCCACAAGAATTTGGAGGGTATCTTACGGAAATTGTGCCTATTTGGGAAGTCATGTTTGATGAGAAGACCTGGCTCACAATCGGTGTTCCAATTCATCCTGAAAGTAGTCAGAGTTTAGGTCAGGCCTCTGTGTTCAGTAGGGTTTAGGGTCAGGCCTCTGTGTTCAGTAGGGTTGGAGTCAGGCCTCTGTTGAGGTCAGGCCTCTGTGTTCAGTAGGGATGAGGTCAGGCCTCTGTGTTCAGTAGGGATGAGGTCAGGCCTCTGTGTTCAGTAGGGATGAGGTCAGGCCTCTGTGTTCAGTAGGGATGAGGTCAGGCCTCTGTGTTCAGTAGGGATGAGGTCAGGCCTCTGTGTTCAGTAGGGATGAGGTCAGGCCTCTGTGTTCAGTAGGGATGAGGTCAGGCCTCTGTGTTCAGTAGGGATGAGGTCAGGCCTCTGTGTTCAGTAGGGTTTAGGGTCAGGCCTCTGTTGAGTCGGGTTGAGGTCAGGCCTCTGTGAAGGCCACTTAAGTTCCTCCACACAAAACTCGTCAACCCATGTCTTTATGGAGCTGGCCTTTTGCATAGAGGCACAGTCATGCTGGAACAGAGCAAAGGGTCTTCATCAGGCTGTTACTACAAGGTTGGAAGAGCACAATTCTCTAAAATGTCTTTGTATACTGTAGACTTATCAGCAGGGCCGTTGCAACAGGACAGGCAAAACAAGCAATTGCTTGGGGCCCCGAGCTGGCCTGGGGCCCCAGCCTAGGGTGCCTGCCTGCTGCCTGTCACTGTCCTGGATTTCTGCCCTGGGTCCAGGGCTCGAGTCCTGCGGGAACGCATGGGAATGACGTCCCTGCACTTTTTTCACAGCAGGTACGCCGTTCCCTTCGCAGGACTCGAGCAGCTGAGCCAATCCGCAGATTGCGGCCATAGGAAAGGCTGCGGCTTCGGCCTAGCTCCGGAGCGGTGGCCATCTTGGTACACCCGGCGGCAGCGGCCAAGGTGAGATGTGGGGAGATGTGTACAGGGGGGAGATGTAGACAGTACAGGGGGGAGATGCAGACAGTACAGGGGGGAGATGTGGACAGTACAGGGGGAAGATGTGGACAGTACAGGGGGAAGATGTGGACAGTACAGGGGGAAGATGTGGACAGTACAGGGGGAAGATGTGGACAGTACAGGGGGGAGATGTGGACAGTACAGGGGGAAGTTGTGGACAGTACAGGGGGAAGTTGTGGACAGTACAGGGGGAAGTTGTGGACAGTACAGGGGGAAGTTGTGGACAGTACAGGGGGAAGTTGTGGACAGTACAGTGGGGGAGATGTGGACAGTACAGTGGGGGAGATGTGGACAGTACAGTGGGGGAGATGTGGTGGACATTACAGTGGGGGAGATGTGGTGGACATTACAGTGGGGGAGATGTGGTGGACATTACAGTGGGGGAGATGTGGTGGACATTACAGTGGGGGAGATGTGGTGGACATTACAGTGGGGGAGATGTGGTGGACATAACAGTCCCACGGTCCCCCTGTCCGTCTCACGGTCCATAAACAGTCCTTAACAGCATCTTAATGTTAATGTGAGTGTGTATGTGTTTTAAGTATGTTGGATTATATGCAACAGCAGTATTTGCACTGTAAACCTTTTTTATTTATATAAAGTGTGGGTGAGCTTAAACTGTATCGCTGTGCTGTGGTTCCTGTAGGCTTTACGTGAGTGCGGGGGGGGGGGGGGTGTTGGGAGGGCCTCCATGTCCATTTTGCATGGGGCCCCCAAATTCCTTCAAACGGCCCTGCTTATCAGTACCCTTTAATGGAAACATCCAGACTCAGTCAATTGGAGGGTGTCCACATATTTTTGACCATATACTAAAGATAGGTGTGATGGTTGGGTATCAACAAGTTTTTTGGTTTGGCCATTCAGTGTATGGTATATCTACTCCATTCAAGGAGTTGGAGTTGGAGAATTAAAGGGAAATCGGATTAGGATCTTTGTCTCAGCCCCAATTTCATTGGATCTGAACCTTGTCATTACTTACGTAATATGTCCACGTCTTCAGATTTTAGCAGATCTGGTCCATACAGCTCTTTTTATATTTTGCTCTGTTTGTACTAGAAGTTCATTGACAGGAAGCAGATTGCAACGTTCTTTGTAGTTGAAGCAACCCTGATATTTTCTGCCTGACGCTCACCACTTTCTTTTGTATCCTCAAGGTGAATTCTTTTTTTTTTTCTTCTTCTTCTTATTTCTGGATCCGGCACCCATGAAAGGCCATGCATCCTCCACCACGCTTCCGACAACAATGTTTCATTTCAGGCTGAGCACTCCCTGACCTCGACTCCCCGGAAGTGTTATTTATAGCTGGTCTATTCATTGTGCTCCCTTTTATCTATACATTCTTATTTGTATGGTGAGCACAGAATCAAAGGCCTTTTTGTTAGTATGATATTTATACCTGGCAATGCGAAAATAGCCAGCGAATGAAACGGAGCTGCAAAGGAGCCAGGCGTAGGCGGCTTCGGTGGAAGCCATGTTTATGAAGAAATGTTTGGCCTTCAAATGTCATCAGATCCAGTAAACAAGATAAAATTGACACTTTTTTTTATCTATAAATAAAAAGGTGAATAGAAGCAAGCGAGAATATTTAGATAAAAGGAGGCTTCGACCAACGAGGGACTGTCAGAACCCTGTTAGTTGGTAGCCCCACCAGACGGAATGTGTTCTAAAAAAGGAATGACTTCCTGTCTACTTAGAACTGGCATAACAACACCAAGATCAAGTTTTTCTGCTTAAGAACCACTTTGTAGTTAATTATGTAATTAAATTTGACCTTACAGTAAGTAAAAATGGGTTCAGACACAAACGTTTTCCACGTTTCAGCCGCTAAACGCGGCACCAGCGTTTTGTCGCGTTTTCATTTATAAGCGTTTTTAAAGGTGACCTATTTTTTTACATTAGAGATCTCAAAAATGATGAAAAGCCATTAAAAAATATAAAAAAAACTGTGCTTGCATTGCATTGTGGACAATCCACAACTTGTGGCAGGTGACGTGGCAAGTGGACAATCCACAACTTGTGGCAGGTGAAGTGGCCAGCTGACGTGGCAAGTGGACAATTCACAACTTTTGGCAGGTGATGTGGCAAGTGATACTCTAAATACAAGTACACTGCTGCTCTCTCAGCTGCTGCTACTCCCTCTGGTCTCACAAAATGGCTAAAATGGTTAAATAATACTGTTTTTTGAGCTTAGGGAGGGTCTTATGATGTTTCTTAACTAAACGCTTATAGACGCAAACGCGGTAAAACCCCACTAAACGCGGCTGCAATCGCGGCAAAACAGACGTTTTTAAACGCCGGTTTCAGCGTTTAAAAACGTGTGTTCAGCAGCGTTTGCACCGACGTCTCGTGTGCATGGGGCCTAACTTTACAGGTTTGCGTGAACAAATTTCTGACGTGCCACTATAAAAAGCAACAGTGTCAGAAAAGCTCCACCTTTTATCATTAAAAAGCCATCCTGGAGTTCCAGGCAATGGCTTTGCCTAGGCTGGAATGATGTCATCAGTCTGCTGCAGGCAAGAGGAAGCAGTTCCTCAGTCTCTTCTCTCTCAGTGATCACACTTCAACATTGTAACTTTGCAGCAAGTCACGTGAGAGGGTGCAGTAGGGGCTTGTAGGCAGCTACCTACTTGGAGTTGTGTTTTGTACAGGATCTATCTTGTGCCATACTTTGTAAAGTGTTTGTTGTATTACTGTGTTTTATGGCCAGGCTGCCCAGGGGTTAGGTAAGGGTTAAAGTGATTGTAAAGTCTTGTGTGTTATTTTTATAGAAAAAAAAAATATGTTATACTTACCTGCTCTGTGTAGTGGATTTGCACAGAGCAGCCCAGATCCTCCTCTTCTCGGGTCACTCTTCTGTGCTCTGGCCCCTCTCTCCTGTTGAGTGCCCCCACAGCAAGCAGCTTGCTATGAGGGCACCCAATGCGGAGCTGCAGCTCCCTGTGCCCATTCAGACACGGAGCTGTGGTTTGGCCCCGCCCCCTCTCTCTCCTGATTGGCTAACTGACTTTGACAGCAGCGGGAGCCACTGGCGCCGCTGCTGTGTCTCAGCCAATCAGGAGGGAGAGTCCCGGACAGCCGAGACACTAGTGGACAATTGCTGGACAGAGATAAGACGCAGGTAAGTATTAGGGGGGGGGGCTGCTGCCCACAGAAGGCTTTTTATCTTAATGCATAGAATGCATTAAGATAAAAAAAAACTTCTGATTTTACAACCCATTTAAGGTTGTCAGCTCCCGGGTATTCCTAGCACTGCCCCCTTGTCGTGGGCTATAAATTCAAGGGAAGACATCCCTGTTCTGCCTGGTCTGAAGTCACTTAAAGTGGCTGTAAACCCTTACATATATCCAGTCAAGTAACTGGCCTCAGGTAATGCACAGAGATGAAACAAATCCTTCTACATACAGTGAGGGAAAAATGTATTTGACCCCCTGCTGGTTTTGTACGTTTGCCCCACTAACAAATGATCAGTCTATAATTTTAGTGGTAGGTTTATTTTAACAGTGAGAGACAGAATAACAACAAAAATATCCTGAAAAATGCATTTAAAAAAAGTTATAAATTGATTTGCATTTTAATGAGTGAAATAAGTATTTGATTCCCTATCAATCAGCAAGATTTCTGGCTCCCAGGTGTCTTCTAAACAGGTAACGAGCTGAGATTAGGAGCACTCTCTTAAAGGGAGTGCTCCTAATCTCAGCTTGTTACCTGTATAAAAGACACCTGTCCACAGAAGCAATCAGTCAGATTCCAATCTCTCCACCACGGCCAAGACAAACTGTCCAAGGATGTCAGGGACAAGATTGTAGACCTACACAAGGCTGGAATGGGCTACAAGACCATTGCCAAGCAGCTTGGTGAGAGGGTGACAACAGTTGGTGAGATTATTCCCAAATAGAAGAAACACAAAATAACTGTCGCTCTCCCTCGGTCTGGGGCTCCATGGAAGATCTCACCTCGTGGAGTTTCAATGATCATGAGAACGGTGAGGAATCACTCAGAACTACACGGGAGAATCTTGTCAATGATCTCAGCTGGGACCATCGTCACCAAGAAAACAATCGGTAACACACTACACCGTGGAGGACTGAAATCCTGCAACTCCCGCAAGGTTCCCCTACCCAAGAAAGCACATGTACGGCCTGTCTGAGGTTTTCTGATGAACATCCGAATGAGCATGTGACGGGCACCCTGGTAGTGAAGTCGCTTGTGAACATGGCTCCTTCCATAGCAATCAGTACCCCACACACCGGGTCCGATATCGCAAAACAGGACACCCTAGGGACCCAGCCTGAATTTCATGAGAAATAAGGAGTGAGACCTCGGAGGTTAGCTTCCCGATGTCCAACATTGTATCTGGCCTGAGTGAGTGGGAGTGAGGTACCAGAACGTGTGCTGGTGGGGTTTGGTGCAAGCTCTGTGATACTGACCCAGAAATGCTGTATCAATAAAGAAAGAATCTGTGGAGGTTCAGAGCATGGAGAGGACATCTGTACCGTGTTCGGGGTTCTTGATTAAGTCACGTGGAGTAGAGTTGCTTCTAACAAGAAGTGCCACTTTAACGCTGTGCCAGTGTGACCAGTAGCATCAGCCTGTACTACAGGCATTCGTGCGCACTACGTTAAATCCCCAAATTGGGCACAGTAACCCCCGCCCATAAGCTGATCTGTTTCCGAAAATTATGATCTCGGGCAAGAACTGCACACCACTTGGCGTGCATACACGTAAAGAGGAAAATACTGTAGCTGCTGACTTTTTTAAGAAAAAGATACCGTATATACTCGAGTATAAGCCGAGTTTTTCAGCACATTTTTTTGTGCTGAAAATGCCCCCCTCGGCTTATACTCGAGTCACCTTTTTGCGCCTGATCTCCCGGACTTTGGGGACCCGGTACCGACCGGCCGTAGGTCCCCTGGACCCCAAACTTGGCACACATATAGCCTCACTCTTCCTCTACAAGTCTGCAAAGCTTGTTGTCCGGGGGACCTACGGCCGGGGAGCACCGATTTTTCAAAGCCGGGCACCTCTTCCATAGACTCTCATGTTAAACTGTAATTTCTCCGGTGACTTTGGGGACCCGGTACCGGCCGGTCGTAGGTCCCCTGGACCCGAAACTTGGCACACATGTAGCCCCATTTCTCCTCTATAAGTGTGCAAAGTTTCTTGTCTGGGGGACTAGGGATGAGCTCAGGCGTGTTCGCATTGAACACGTGCAGAGCCCGCCAAGGAAGTCCGCACCGTCGGAACCGCGCTGCGCTAATCACAGGCAGGGAGACATTGTCCCGATGCTCGGCTGCAGAGATTGGGAAATGTTTCCCTGCCTGTGATTAGCGCAGCGCGGTTCCGACAGTGCCGACTTCCTTGGCGGGCTCTGCACGTGTTCAATGCGAACACGCCTGAGCTCATCCCTATGGGGGACCTACGGCCGGGGAGCACCGATTTTTCAAATCCGGGCACCCCTTTCATAGACTCCCATGTTAAACGTCAGTCTAGTCATGGTCACAGTGAGGCACAGTGAGGCATGCAGATGGACACCCTAGGCTTATACTCGAGTCAATACGTTTTCCCAGGTTTTTTGTGGTAAAATTAGGTGCCTCTGCTTATATTCGGAACGGCTTATACTCGAGTATATACGGTACTTCGAGTCTGTTGCTATCTTGCTTGGAGTGATTCTTCACTAGGCTTTGGCTCTCAGGGACTGCCATCTTGGATATGGGAGCCAGGTGTGCCCCTTCTGAAGCCTCACAGCCAACTCCTCAAAGCACTTGTGTGAGGCACAGCAGCGACATGGGACTGGTCTTGCAGCCTCCTGAGACTTGTGACCTGAAGGCACGCCAAGCTGATGTAATTCTTACCTAGGCCAGAATTGTAGGAGTGGGTACCTGTCACAAAAAGGTATCTGCTCCTTGAGAAAAAAAAATTGTTGGAGGAAGATGAGGAACAGGTGAAGGTCTGATTTAGCGTGAGAAAATGAATCGAATGCTGTGTCTGCTGTAAGAAGATTAAAAAAAGACAGCTGTCCATAAAGTTTTGTCTCCCTCAGACTTTAACTTTTTTTGGTGCCCAACCTGTGGCCACATGTAGCCCTATTGGCACTTCTTGCGTGGCCCACAGTATTCTATGTTTTCCTTACCTGGGTGTTTACTCAAGCCAATGAAGAAAAAGATTCTTTAGATAGGATTCCAGTATATAAATCAGGGGTGCCCAACCTTTTGAAGAGTGAGGACCACTTAAGCGAGTTGGTAACCGGTCATGGGCCAGAATGAGCGGAGTGGGCAGATGACAGATCCATGTCCACTCTGCAGAGTGGACACGGACACAACCCACTCTACGGACCCTCCAATCTGATCTGTCCAGATGGAAGGGGAGGGATCCCTTACTGTTTATTTTTTATTTATTAGCAGATTGGAGGTAGGCGGGTGTAAATGGACACAAGTGAGTTTACATTTGCCGCTCCATAGAGGTGAATGGTGGGTCCGACTGATCCTGTGAAAGGGGCCTAAGACTGCTTTCACACTGATGCACTGTGGTTTACTCACATTGCGGGTGAAGCTCCGTGCACCTTGTGGCTTTCCTGCTGGTTAGCTTCACTTTGCCATAGACTTCTATTATATCCTGCAGGACGTGTGGTGCACTTTCTGAAGGCCCACCAAACCCGGTAATAACAGAAGTCTATGGCTCAGTGCAGGTAACCCGGAGGTGCACTGCGCTGCCCCTGCAAATCAGTTTGAAAGCAGCACAGTAACCACTGCAGAACAGATATGCCCATATATACACTGTGATTTTAACAATAAACTTACCTTTTAATAACAGTCTGCCATTCAGGTATCGCCGGCTGTTGCTGTTCCAGGCAGAGTGCATTTGGTATCACTCCACCTGTGACAGGAGCCGGCCCTATACAGTACAGGAAGCTTCAGCTTATGCGGCTCTGCTCCGCAACCGCTTACTTCCTCTACCGCTGGCTCCAAACGCAAAACACAGATGCTCTGGAATGGCGAGTCGGCAACCCGTGATATGGGCTTGCCAACCCGCCATCCCAGAGCAGGAGGTCACGGGCCACATCATGTGGACCCCGGACCACTGGTTGGGCACCCCTGATTCAAACTGTTTGGTTTACTTTCTCACACTCTGCTACTCTTTTCTGCGCTGTCCATCCCTCTTCTCTTCTCATGTTTTTATATCAGATCTTGGAGAGATATTAAATGTTGCACAAGAAAATGGTTAAGGGAGCTGTATGGACTGAAAATGTAGAAATCTCGATTAATAAAGGGACTTTTGTAATAGCAGAGATCTCCAGCAGTCTCGTGTAAGGTGTCCTAGTCTATGACTGTCTCCTAAGCATGTCCCCAGTCTCCACCAACTCCTATAGCATTTTTGGTCATGGAGGATCTCTGACCATCTCCTGTTGCATATCTGCAGTCTCTGACAGCCAGAGCCCTAAATCTCTTTTTTCCTGGGTGGGTTCTACCTTGGGCACCCAGAGCGGAGCAATAATGCAGGTGTTCTAATCCCTCTACACCAGGGATATGCAATTAGCGGACCTCCAGCTGTTGCAAAACTATAAGTCCCATCATTCCTCTGCCTCTGGGTGTCATGCTTGCTGCTGTCAGAGTCTCGCTATGCCTCATGGGACTTGTAGTTTGGCAACAGCTGGAGGTCCGCTAATTGCATATCCCTGCTCTACACTCTATCCAAAAGGAAAAAAAAAGTTTAGCCTTTAGTTACAGTATACATTAAGAATAAGAGTTTCTTCTAAATTTGTACATGGCAACATATTTCACAGTCTTTTGTACCCAAAGGCCCCATGCACATGGACATATGAGGCCATGTACAATATGAATATAGGCATATTTCTTTGCCCTAAGAAGTCCAGATGCTGCGAACAGCTGCTCATATGGCTTTCCAGGCATACAGCTGCACTGGGCTTCCCAAGCATATGCCAAATTTAGGCCGTGCATGCCCTCAAACATCCATGTGCATGAGGCTAAATAGTGCAATGCGTTTTAATTTTTTTATCAATGTGGGCTGTTCTTTCTTTCTCAGTAGTCTCCCAACAGCTCTCTGCCTTGCTGTTGGGCGGAGCCAAAGTCCAGCTGCCAGTGCAGCCAATCAGAGTTCTCCTCCTCCTGTCAGGGACTGCCCTTGAGGTTCTGCTCTATCAAGCAGTTGAATGTCATTGGTTCAGAGGAAGGCAAAAATAAAACACCCTCTGCCACTAGGATTAATTTCGCTTCACAGGTGGAAAAAGTCCTTCATGACGTTACAATGCAATCGGCTCCAATGCCTTGAATCACATTGTAATGGTACTAAATATTACTGATTATAAAGTTGGCTGTAGACTTTAGCGTATGCTTGCCCAATGGGCCTTCCATGACCCTGAATGTTCCTTAGCTTGAACTTTCTGAGGGATGGCTAATCCCAGGAACTATTGCTGTCTTGCAATCTGACAAGCTGATAGCATTCTGTACGCCATTATTAACGGAATACTTCCCAAAATGTCATTTGCTGCTTGGGTGATCGACTCTCTGCTTTTATTAGACTACACAGAGCTACAAGTCGCATTTTTTTACCTTTCCTGTGATGGGAGATGAATTTTAAATCAGATATTTTTTAAGGATCCCCTGCTTCTAAAGAGAGGAAGGCACTACAGCTTTTCTCATTACAGTTCTGAGCTAAGGTGAGCATAATAAAGGTAAAAAAAAAAAAAATCTACATAAAGATTTGCTAAATGCTCAACACAACTGGAGTTAAACTTCGAAATACTCCTCAATATTATTCCATTACTGAGTTTGCTTATTACTGCCTTGTGTGTTAGAACATTCCACAGCTCCTACCGTAAAGAACCCCTTCTGTACTGACGGTAATATTTTCATTTCTTGGCATGCATCTGCTGTCTCCTTGTCTTTAGTAAAGGACATTGGAATAGGTCCTTAGGGACAGCTCTTCTCGATTTTTTTCAACACGGAGGACCACTTAATTATTTTTAGGTCTTGGGGAACCCCTCCTAATAATTGCTATACATATGCAGCTGATGGTACATTAGTATGATGGTCAATGGGAAGAATGCTCCTTACATTGGTGATCATAGGAAATAATCTCATCCTTACAGATGGCTAAAAGATCAAAGTTGTCAGTGGGAACTCATCTGAGACATAAGAAAGTGACTCATTGCTCAAGGAACACCTAGCAACCTCTGGAGGAACCCTAGGATTCTACAGAACCCTGGTTAGGATGAAAAACACATTTTAGCAAATATTTATATTGAACTTGTGCTTATTTTAACCGCTTAAGGGACCGCCTAACGACGATATACATCGGCAGAATGGCAAGGCTGGGCATAAGCACGTATATATACACGTCCCCTTTAAGATGCCCAGCCGTGGGTCGCGCGCAGTGGCGGCCCGGTCCTGAGCTCCACGCCCACGGGACCCGTGGACCCGATCGCCGCCGGTGTCCCGCGATCAGGTCACAGAGCTGAAGAACGGGGAGAGGTAAGTGTAAACAAACCTTTCCCCATTCTTCCTAGTGAGAGTGTCACTGATCGTCTGTCCCCTGTCATAGGGAACGACGATCAGTGCCGTCACACGCCAAGCCACACCCCCACACAGTAAGAATTGCACATTAGGTCACACTTAACCCCTTCAGCGCCCCCTACAGGTTAACCCCTTTACTGCTTAGTGTCATTTTTACAGTAACCAGTGCATTTTTATAGCACTGATCGCTGTAAAAATGACAATGGTCCCAAAATGGTGTCAAAAGTGTCCGATGTGTCCGCCATAATGTCGCAGTCACGATAAAAATCGCTGATCGCCGCCATTACTAGTAAGAAAAAAAAATTATTAATAAAAATACCATAAAACTATCCCCTATTTTGTAGACGCTATAACCTTTGCGCAAACCAATCAATAAATGCTTATTGCGATTTTTTTTTTTTTTTTTAACCAAAAATATGTAGAAGAATACGTATCGGCCTAAACTGAGGGAAAAAAAAAATTATATCTTTTTTGGGGATATTTATAGCAAATATTGCATTTTATTTTTTTTCAAAATTGTCGCTCCTATTTTTCTTTTTATAGCGCAAAAAATAAAAACCGCAGAGGTGATCAAATACCACCAAAAGAAATCTCTATTTGTGGGGAAAAAAAGGAGGTAAATTTTGTTTGGGAGCCACGACGCGCGACCGCGCAATTGTCAGTTAAAGCGGCGCAGTGCCGAATCGCAAAAAGGGGCCTGGTCCTTTAGCTACAAAATGGTCTGGGGCTTTAAGTGGTTAAAATATCCTGACAACCTCTAAAGACCAGTTTTTCTAACCTTACATTGAAAGTGGGACCTCCAACTGTTTAATTTAGGTGAACCTGGCCTCGTCCTTGTATGTTCCTCTTAGAATTATACAAAATGTTCAAGGTGGAACCTACAAGTGATATATGGATAAAATAAAGATCCTTATTCTTGTGGTAAAGCTTTGTCAATTGAGGCTTTTGCCTAATGTGTTATAAAGAATTGAGTTATTACCACGTGACTTGCAAATCTGGGATTCTAGCAGCAGCTCCACTCCAGGTGCTTAATATCACACACGGCCATGTGTCCAGCTACTGCTAATTTAATTTCTCTGTTAAGCCAGCCATAGATGGTTTTGAATATCTGCTGGTTCAACAGCAGCAGGGACCGGCGGAGATTCGAACCATCTATAGGCAGGCTGATTGTACACAAATCGATTAACTTGGGTGCGACCAGCATGTTAAATTTCTCATGCGATTATTCCCAGCGGCTATAGGAGCTGGCAATAATCAATGTGTATTCCCCCCCCCCCCCGCAGGGATGGCTTCCTGATGCCCCCCCCTGCTGAGAAAACAATAGTGGGAGGCATGCCCACATCAACACTGACTGTGTTTGATGGGGGAATCAAGTGATTTTTTTTTCTTGCAACCAGTGGTCGGAGGAAAGAAAATCGCACCATCTATGGCTGGCTTTAGGCTTTTGTGTAGGTGTCCTAGAGTCAAGTCCAGTCCTTCGTCCCTGACTCCTTTTGCTTTAGTAACCCAAGTTCCACACAGTGAGTAGGTCCAACTCAGTTTTATTCTTCTTGCCAAGCAATAAAACAATCTTTCTCCTTTGGAAAATGGGGACAGATCGAGGCACAATCCTTTCCCTTCTTGCTGCTGCCCACTGTGCTGTCACCAGTGGTGAATAGTCACTGCCACTGACTAGGTAATATAGAACGTGAATTACCTTCGCTCACTCTGCCCCTGTCAGAGGAAGAAATCCGTCCAAGGGAGAAGTGGAGGCCTCTCCGTCACCAGTGATGCTGCGCCGGGCTCTTCGGAGAAGTTACTGCGCACCAGTCCTCACAAAACTCAGACACGGGCACTCAAGGAGTTAGGGCCCCCTTGGATTCCTCCACCCTCGCGGAATTCAGTCGAAGGTACTGAGCCCCAGGCATCCGCCATAGTACCTCACCCCAGGCTAAAGGTGCCTGAGATGGACTCCATCTCCGTTTCAGATAGGCCAATGGCGCCTAGGCCTGGAACACCGGAACGCCAGCACCCAAGCTGAAGGTGCCTGGGTGCGGCCGCGTCCTCCGACTCTCCAAAATCAGGGCGTCCGCCCCTTTTATGACCTCTCCCTTTGCGTCACAGCGGGTTCCCCGCCCCGCTGTACCAGCTCCAGGGGAGAACAAAAAGGCACAGTTTGCGGTGTGTGTTCAGCTCCGGCCCAAGGCAACAACGCCACCTGTAGGCTCCAAGGAACCCCACACCCCCAGAGTCCTCAGATAAATTCAAACACCCGCTACACCTAATAACGTGTGTAGCAGGGTCTAAATTTAGGGGGGTACACCTGGGTGGTAGTATGATCCAGGATGTGCTAATCATGAGAGGATTTGGACCATTTAAATCGTGGAGGACTTTGGTGGTGTACTAGTCTCCTTGACCTGTGGGTGGCGGGGTTCCCACGGGTCGAGGTAGAATCACTGCCACAGTGCTGTCCCCTTTTTGTCCTGTTCAGGCGGTGGTACAGCGGGGCGGGGAACCTGCTGTGACGTCACGGGAGGATATAAAGGGGAGAGACGCCCTCGCCATGAGGTCTTTTCTGCATCCCACGCCCAGGCACCCTAGGCCTGGGTGCCGGTGGTCCGGAGTTCCAGCCCAGGCGCCCATGGCCTGGTCGAAGCAGTGTTGGCGTCCATCTCAGGCACCTTAAGCCTGGGGTGAGGTACTACATTGGAGGCCTGGGGCCCAGTGATTTCGACTGGGCTCCGCAAGGGCGGATGAGTCCGAGGGACCCTGAGGTGGATGGGGCCCGTTTCTGAGGTGAGGAGACCGGAGAGTTTACCCTTCTGAAGAGCTCGGAGCAGCATCAACCTGGTGACGGAGGGGCCTCTGGTAACTCCCTTGGAGGGACATCTTCCCCCTGACAGGGGCCACAACGCAGCGAAGGTACTCCTATTCATGTTCTCTAGAGTCGCTGGTAGAGACTCCAAAGATTCAAGTTATCTCTCTAGCCGATGGCTGTAGCAACAACTGGTGAAACCACAGTGGTTTAGATTGATTGTTAGGACTGTGCCTCGACCTGCTCACCCCACCGTATTGAACTGTTTTATGGGCAAAGAACTGTTTATTTGTGTGCTATAATAAACAAGAGTTGGACCCTTTATCGGTGTGTGGAACTCTGGTTAATGGGAGCGAGGGGAGTGTCAGCACAACAGGACTTGGTTCTTAAAGAGACACACAGGCCCGAGGAGAATAACAGGTACTGGCCTTCACCTCACCCGCTGCAATGGGGAGGACATGGGCCGTAGCGCATCTCACTCTCACATACAATATACCCCTAGACCAGAAAGAGGGGGTGAGGCCGCTACACGTGATATAAAGATTAGTTATTAATCAGTGATCCATTTTCTCCCAAAGACCACTAATTAATCATTGATAAAACCGCAAATGCTAGCGTTCAGGATGCCTGCATAGTAAATCGCAAGTTCCATTTTTAAAAGCAATAATAAAAGTATATGAACCAAATCCAGGTAGCAGGGCGGATGTCCCATAAAATAAAATGGTTGAATGGTTCAATGATAATCAATCTTGAAGGCAGAAAATACTAGATGAGCGGCCTAATTAGAGTGAACAGATAATCAGGGTAGCTCATCTCAGGAGTGAAGCCAGCTCAGGAAACCATGGAGAAAAAACAAATAGAAAAGCGCCTCTGAGTAAAACTGTTTAATGTAGTAACATAAATATGTAGCCAACACTTACATAAAGGTAAATGAAGAGATGCTCATATGAAGTGGGATCAATGCCATGTCAGGTGACAAAGGAGCGCGCATGCTCTATTCCAGACCCACGCATGCTCTGAAATGCGTTTGTGTTTCTCCCATTCATTCGATCCAGCTGACGTCACACGCTGTTCCATGAGCACACAGTCGCCATCTCCATTCATGTACACAGCCGGCTTCCTCTCCGGTACCTTGCGGCTCTCATAGCCGGGATTTGGGAATTCTCTGGACGCAACAATAGACCCTGGATTATGCACCAGACATGGCATTGATCCCACTTCATATGAGCATCTCTTCATTTACCTTTATGTAAGTGGTATAGAGGTATGGATGAGCATATATGGATACAGACACCACATCCCAAATAATTTGAATATACAGGGAGGGGCAAGAGGTCACAGGCCTCGGGATTTTTGAACGGTGTCAAATAAGAATGACCAATTAAAGAGTCATTACAAAGATATAAAAAATTACAAAGAAAACTTTAATTACGAAATTTAAAATAGACATGAGACAATACACATTCAAAGAGCCTACTCAGTCCTAAATAAGTACATAGACGGCCATTGTTCTCAACATGTTTCGCATGGAGCTTCTTCAGGAGCTGATAATAAGGCAGTTTGGTAATGTACTAAAAGTAGAGAGAATATGAGTACTCATGTAGAAAACATATAAATATATAGGAAATTATTTAATTTAGAAAAAGATACATATATACATAATTTTGAACCCTTTGTACATGAAAGGCATATGGGTAATTATTTAATTTAAATAATCAAAAAAGGGGGCATAATTACATATCATTACAAAAATAGAAAATAACAGATTGCAATAAATAAAATACAAAATAATGTGATTGGAGTCTTACCAGAAAAACGATAGGCCTTTTCTTATACATGGCCTCCAGCTGTACTTTTTGATTTTGATCTCAATTTCAAGATATAATTAACTCAGTTTCTCTATTCACTATCGTTTTTCTGGTAAGGCTCCGATCACATTATTTTGTATTTCATTTATTGCAATCTGTTATTTGCTGTTTTTGCAATGATATGTAATTATGCCCCCTTTTTTGATTATTTAAATTAAATAATTACCCATATGCCTTTCATGTACAAAGGTCCAAAATTATGTATATATGTATCATTTTCTAACTGAAATAATTTCCTATATATTTATTAGGGTTGTCCCGATACCACTTTTTTAAGACCGAGTACAAGTACCGATACTTTTTTTCAAGTACTCGCCAATACCGAATACCGATACTTTTTTTTTTAATCTCATGTGTCAGTATTTTTTTTTTTTGTTTACTATTTATTTTATTTATTTTTTACAATGCTTTATTTTTTTAAGGGGGGGGGGGGGTGGACAGTGTCAGTGTGTGTTTTCTTTTCTTTTTTTTACAATTCATTTTTATTTTATTCATTTTTTTTTTATCAGCCCTGTTGTGGGGGGCTTTGGTGAGATATCGGGGGTCTTAACAGACCTCTGACATCTCCCCTTTGAGACAGGGAAAGGGACTAGGGACACATATTCCCCAGTCCCTCTCTCAGCAGCCTCCGCTGCGCTGAAAATGAATGGAGAGAAGACAGCGGCTCCTCTCCATTCATAAACTGAAACATTGTAAACACAGTTTACGATGTTTCAGTTATGTGAATGGACAGAGTCAGTGATGACTCGGTACATTCAGACAAGTAAGGAGCCGGATTTATCGGCTCCTACCTCCGCTCTCCATCCTGAGATACCAAGGGGGTGGAGGAGGAGCACGGAGGGGGACGGCGGCATGGAGGTGAAGGGGGAACAGGTAGCATTTGAGCAGCAGACAGGCAAGGCAATTGGATCAGATTAATTTTACTTACCCGTCTGAAGACTCGCTCTGCTCTCCGCTCTGGTCTCTGCCACGCTCTCCGCCCCCCGCCCCGCTCTCCGCCCTGGTCTCCGCCCCCCGCCGGACACTCCGTCCCGCTCTCGGCCCTGGTCTCCGCCCTGCTCTCCGTCCCGCTCTCCGCCCCCCGCCGCACACTCTCCGTCCCGCTCTCCGCCCCGGTCTCCGCCCTGCTCTCCACCCCCCGCTCTGAGAAAAAAAAAAAAAGTATCGGACTGGGCATCGGGAGCATTTGCGCGAGTACAAGTACTCGCGCAAATGCTTGGTATCGGTCCCGATACCGATACTAGTATCGGTATCGGGACAACCCTAATATTTATATGTTTTCTACATGAGCACTCATATTCTTTCTCTACTTTTAGTACATTACCAAACTGCCTTATCTCCTGAAGAAGCTCCATCGGGAGCGAAACATGTTGAGAACAATGGCTGTCTATGTACTTATTTAGAACTGAGTAGACTCTTTGAATGTGTATTGTCTCATGTCTATTTTAAATTTTGTAATTAAAGTTTTCTTTGTAATTTTTTATATCTTTGTAATGACTCTTTAATTGGTCATTCTTATTTGACACCATTCAAAAATCCCGAGGCCTGTGACCTCTTGCCCCTCCCTGTATATTCAACCTTTATGTAAGTGTTGGCTACATATTTATGTTAATACATTAAACAGTTTACTCAGAGGCGCTTTTCTATTTATTTATTTTTCACACTAATTAATCATTATTCTTGGTAAGGGAGTCTAATGCTGCTGCTGTATAGAGGAAGTTTTTTTCAGGATGAGATGGATAGGAACTATATAATATTCCCAGATAAAGAGAAGTGTTATACATGACATTAGGATCAATCCACTGATATTTTTTTATTTATTGTTTGTAATTCCTTTATTTACCAATGTAAGTTACAAGTGACAGCCAAAGACAACAGAGTTTACAGTATCTCAATCAGATAACAAATCGGTACACGAAGGTCAAGTCAGAAAATGGCAAACCCAGCATTGCACAGAATATGTGGTCATAACAACGAATATGTTTGTGAAGATAATGCGCAGTGCATCGCGCTGGGATGTCCATCGTACATTAATAAAGAGGACCACGACATGTACGCTGTATTGCATAAAACAGTAAAATAGTAAAGTAAACTAAAATATATAAGACGTAGTAACTTACCGTATATACTCGAGTATAAGCCGAGTTTTTCAGCACATTTTTTTTTGTGCTGAAAATGCCCCCCTCGGCTTATACTCGAGTCACCTTTTTGCGCCTGATCTCCCGGACATTAGGGACCCGGTACCGGCTGGCCGTAGGTCCCCTGGACCCCAAACTTGGCACACATGTAGCCCCACTCTTACTCTACAAGTGTGCAAAGTTTGTTGTCCGGAGTTTTTAAAGCCCGGCACCCCTTCCATAGACTCCCATGTTAAACGGTAATTTCTCTGGTGACTTTGGGGACCCGGTACCGGCCGGTCGTAGGTCCCCTGGACCCAGAACTTAGCACACATGTAGCCCCATTTCTCCTCTAAAAGTGTGCAGTTTATTGTCTGGGGGACCTACGGCCGTGGAGCACAGATTTTTTTTAAAGCCGGGCACCCCTTCCATAGACTCCCATGTTAAACGTCAGTCTAGTCATGGACACTGAGGCATGGGCACAGTGAGGCATGGATACAGTGAGGCATGCACGTGGACACAGTGAGGCATGCAGATGGACACCCTAGGCTTATACTCGAGTTAATACGTTTTCCCATTTTTTGAGGTCAAATTAGGTGCCTCGGCTTATATTCGGGTCGGCTTATACTCGAGTATATACGGTAGATTGGAACTTTTCAATTAACTTTGCGGGAGACAGTACTTCCCTTAAGCCTGGGGCAATCTAAAAGCCAAGTATAGATAGGGATATGCACTATATCTGAAAAGCATATCCCATCACTGGGTCCCAAAAAAAAAAAAAAAGGAGTAGAACAGGGAGAATAGCCTGGAGGGGGGGGGGGGGGGTTTGGGCATATGTGTCCCCAGAAAAGGAAAAGCTGGACATAGGGGGGAAAGAGGGAGAATAGCAGAAAGCAGAGAGGGCCTCTCGCCCAGGAAGGTTAGCTCGTTTGTGCCACCTCCTGGAGATGCGTGTCAATGTACACAAAATGGTTCCAGGGTCTCCAGGTCTCTCGGAAGGTCTCCTCCAGGTTGTGCAAAGTAGCAGTGAGATCCTCCATGTCTCTCAATTTGTTCACCTTGGAGAACCACAGAGGTTTTGATGGGGAATCCACTGATATTTTAACTTTTTATGAGATCCTAAAATTTTAAACCTCCTATGGGTTTCTTATATCCCGAGGACTCCAGTGGTGAGATCTGCTCTTGTGTTTCCAGGTCTGCGCACATCCTATGACCATTGTGAGGGGGTTCACATCTCTGCTGGTTTAATTTTCGTTTTTTTTTTTTTTTTGTATTTACTATTAAGAGAACAGCAGAAGATGCAGGGAAAGCAGGAATTACAGCTATATAATCTTGGCGCTGGAAGCTGACAAAAGATAACTTTATAAAAAAAAATATATATATATATATATATATATATATATATATATATTTATATATATATACAGAGGCGTTGCTAGGGGGGTGCGGGGGGTGCGGTCCGCCCCCGGGTGACACCCGCTAGAGGGGTGACACCCTCCCTTTTTTTTTTTTTTTTTTTTACAGCTGACCCATTCATTGATTAATTTCACCCCGCTGGGCTGGAAGCCTGGAACAACACCTCCAGCGCCGCGGCCACGCCTGGTGTGTGTCCTCCGGCTCCTTATTCTTCCTATTCCTAAATTCCAATCCTCCTCCCTACCCTACAGAGCCAGCGAGCGACTCAGCCTGTCACATCATCACACTGCACTGTGATGATGTGACGACACGCACTAGCGTTGCTAGCCAGGTGCGGGGGGGCGGGCCGCACCCGGGTGACACCCACCAGAGGGGTGACACCCGTGGGTAGCGCAGCGGCACCACACTGACATTGCCCGCTGCCCTGTGCCTTAGGCTCACGCTGCGGCTGTGTCCCTCAGCGGAGCGGAAGGAAGCCGCCGCCCCCTCTGCCTCCTCTCTGTTTACATCCACAGAGGAGGAGGAGGAGCCCGCGCTCGAGAGACACACCGCTGTGTGTATCTGCCGCTCTGTTCTGAGGTCTGTAAGGTAAGGGGGCATTTTTACTGATGGGGGAGGGGGTGTCTGTACTGCTGGGGTCTGCACTAGGGGGAGTTTGCACCAGGGGGGCTGTAACTGAGGGGGTGTCTGTACTGAGGGGGGTCTGGTACCAAGGGGGTGTCTGTACTGAGGGGGGTGTCTGTACTGAGGGGGGTGTCTGTAACTGAGGGGGTGTCTGTACGAGGGGTGTCTGGTACTGTGGGGGGTGTCTGTAACTGAGCAGGGTGTCTGTAACTGAGGAGGTCTGCACTGAGGTGGGGGTGTCTGTACTGATGGAGCGGTCTGTACTGAGGTGGGGGTGTCTGTACTGAGGGGGGTGTCTGTACTGAGGGGGGTGTATGTACTGAGGGGGTGTCTGTAACTGAGGGGGGTGTCTGTAACTGAGGGGGGTGTCTGTAACTGAGGGGGGTGTCTGTAACTGAGGGGGGGTCTGTAACTGAGGGGGTGTCTGTAACTGAGGGGGGGTCTTTATCTGAGGGGGGGTCTTTAACTGAGGGGGTGTCTGTAACTGAGGGGTGGTCTGAACGAGGGGGTGTCTGTACTGAGGGGGGTGTCTGTACTGAGGGGGGTGTCTGTACTGAGGGGGGTGTCTGTACTGAGGGGGGTGTCTGTACTGAGGGGTGTCTGTAACTGAGGGGGTGTCTGTAACTGAGGGGTGGTCTGTACGAGGGGGAGTCTGTACGAGGGGGAGTCTGTACGAGGGGGTGTCTGTTACTGAGGGGGGTGTCTGTACTGAGGGGGTCTGCACTGAGGTGGGGGTGTCTGTACTGATGGAGCGGTCTGCACTGAGGTGGGGGTTCATACTGAGGGAGGCGGGTCTATATTGATGGCGGAGAGTCTGTACTTAGTGGAGCGGGTTTGTACTGAGGGAAGGGATCTATACTGTGGGAGTGGGGTCTGTAGTTAGTGGAGGGGGGTCTGTACTGAGGGGGGACTATAGTTGTTGGGGGGTGACACCATTTTTTTTCGCACCGGGTGACACCAACCCTAGTGACGCCACTGTATATATAACTGTTCATTAGATGGAAGAAAAGGGATTTTTATAACAGCTTACCTGTAAAATCCTTTTCTTGGAGTACATCACGGGACACAGAGCGACTTAGTCATTACTAATGGGTTATATAGATTACCTTCAGGTGCTGGCACTGGCCACTTCCAAACCGGAAGTACCCTCCCCTATATAAGCCCCTCCCATCCGGGAGCACCTCAGTTTTGTAGCAAAGCAATAAGTGTCCCAAAAAGAGGGGTGGGAGCTCTGTGTCCCGTGATGTACTCCAAGAAAAGGATTTTACAGGTAAGCTGTTTTAAAAATCCCTTTTTCTTTTTCGTACATCACGGGACACAGAGCGACTTAGTCATTACTAATGGGACGTCCCAAAGCAATGCCAAATGAGGGGAGGGATACATAAGCTGGGCGCCATCAGGCATGAGGATCTTTTGCGGCCTGCAACACACTGCGCCCAAAGGCGACATCCTCCTGACTTCTAACGTCTACCTGGTAGAATCTAGTAAACGTGTGTACCGAAGACCATGTTGCGGCCTTACAGACTTGAGCCAGGGAGGCCTGGTGATGCACTGCCCATGAAGTTCCAACTGCTCTTGTGGAGTGCGCCCTAACTTTGAACGGAGGCGGTCTCTTTCTCAAGCCATAGGCTTGTATTATGACCTGTCGAATCCACTTGGCTAAAGTAGATTTTGATGCTGCCTGACCCTTTCTGGGGCCTTCCGGCAGAATAAACAAAGTATCCGTTCTGCGAATCTGAGCAGTGGCTTTAAGATAAGCTTTAACTGCTCTTACTACATCCAAAGAATGTAATAACTTTTCCTCTACCGAGCTAGGTTTGGGGAAAAAAGAAGGAAGAACCACATCTTGGTTCAAATGAAACCTCGATACCACCTTAGGAAGAAAGGCTGGATGAGGACGTAATACTACTCTGTCCTTATGGACAACCAGATATGGCTCCTTACAGGACAAGGCGGCTAATTCCGATACTCTTTTAGCCGAACAAATGGCTACTAAGAAAATCAATTTCCTGGTGAGAAGCACCAAGGAAATATGCTGTAATGGTTCAAATGGTTGTTTCTGTAGAACTGACAGAATCAAGTTTAAGTCCCATGGACATATGGGAATACTAACCGGAGGGCTAATACGCATCACTCCTTGTATGAAAGCTTTGACTAGTGAATGCGAAGCCAAGGGCCTTTGAAAAAATATTGACAAGGCCGAAATCTGACCCTTGATAGTACTCAAGGCCAGCTTCCTATCTACAGCCCACTGTAGGAAGTCCAAAATCCTCCCTATCACGTACTTACGTGGATGCCATTTCTTGGCCTCACACCACGTAATGTACGCCTTCCAGATCCTATAATAGATCTGCCTGGATACCGGCTTCCTGGCATTGATCATGGTAGATACCACAGAATTAGAGAGCCCCCTCTTTTTCAGAATGTGGGCTTCAATAGCCAGGCCGTCAAACCTAGGGCTGGTAAGGAAGGGTGGTATATCGGTCCCTGCGACAGCAGGTCCGGACGATGTGGGAGGGTCCAAGGACTCCTCACTGACATTTTTACAATGTACCATGCCCTTCGGGGCCACGCTGGAGCCACCAGAATCACTGGTTTCTTTTCTACCCTGATTCTGCGGAGTAATCGCGGTAACAATTGTGGCGGTGGGAATGCATATATCAGCTTGAACTGATCCCAAGGGAACACTAGGGCATCCGAGCCGCAAGCTAGGGGATCCCTTGTGCGAGACACAAATCTGTCCACCTTTGCGTTGAATCTGGATGCTAGCAGATCTACATCCGGTGTTCCCCACCGCTGGCATATTGCCTGGAAAACCTCGGGGTGAAGAGACCATTCCCCCGGGCATAATTGTTGGCGACTTAAAAAGTCCGCTCTCCAATTTTCCACTCCTGGGATGAAAACCGCGGATATGGCTGGGACATATTTTTCTGCCCACTCCAGGATGCAATTTGCTTCCCTCTGGGCTGCACGACTCCTGGTGCCACCCTGGTGATTGATATATGCCACTGCTGTGGCATTGTCTGATTGAATTCTGACAGGGGACCCTTGGAGTTTGGATGTCCATGCTACTAGGGCATACCGGGCTGCTCGTATCTCTAAGAGATTGATGGGCAGGGCCTTTTCTGCTTCTGACCACTTGCCCTGGAGAGACCATTGCTCCAGTACTGCCCCCCAGCCTATGAGGCTGGCATCTGTAGTGACTACCTTCCAAGAAACCGGACTGAAGGGTTTCCCTTTTTCCAGATTCTGGGGCACCAACCACCAATGGAGGCTCTTGCGAACGGAAGGGGACAGGGACATTGGTAAGTCTAAAGCCTGAACTTTTTTGTTCCAGGCTGACAGTATGGCCCTTTGCAAATTCCTTGAATGGAATTGACCGTAGGGTACTGCTTCGAATGATGCCACCATTTTTCCCAGCAGCCTCATGCAGAGGCGTATGGATGGTTTTCTTTTTGTACCCACTAAGTGGGTCAAATCTTTTAAAGACGACACCTTCTCTGGAGGTAAGAAAATCTTTCTCTGATTTGAATCCAGCCTTAGCCCTAAGTATTCCAGACTTTTGACTGGTCTTAGAGCTGACTTGTCCCGGTTGATAATCCAACCGTGATATTCCAGATACTTGATTGTCTTGTGAATAGCTACTTCCAGCTTTTCCACTGAGTGGTCTATTAGTAGCAGGTCGTCTAGATATGCCATTATCGTTACACCTTGTGTTCTTAGATTGGCCAATAATGGGGCCAGAATTTTTGTGAACACTCGTGGTGCTGTGGCCAGACCGAAAGGTAAGGCTCTGAACTGAAAATGGCGCCCTTCTACTGCAAAGCGTAGAAATTTCTGGTGGGCCGGAAAGATGGGAATATGCAGATAAGCATCCCTTATGTCGATCGAGGCTAACCATTCCTGCCCTTGTAGGGCGGTGGCCACCGATCGGATCGACTCCATCCGAAAAGTCCTGATATTTAGGAACTTGTTTAGCCCTTTTAGATTTAATATGGGCCTCACGTCCCCATTTGGTTTGGGGACTGTGAAAAGGTTCGAGTAAAACCCGAATCCGCTTTCTTCCAGGGGAACCTTCATGATTACACCTTGGAGCAATAGTTGTTCTAGTGCCAGAATGAGGGATCCTCTCTTCTGGGGATCTCTTGGCACGTTTGACCTCATAAATTGGGCAGGAGGAGTGCCTTTTAACTCCAGCTTGTATCCCAGACTTACTGCGGAGAGCACCCATCTGTCTCTGATGGTGTCCCGCCAGGTCTCTGTGAACAACTGAAGTCTTCCCCCCACCCGATTGAGTGGGGGCAACGCTTCATGACTTGGGGGGAGGTTTTGTACCTCTCTTGATCCAGGGCTTCTTGTTACCCTGTGATTGGCCCTGATTTCTGCCCCCTGAATTTGACCGCGGAGGCCGTCGGAACTGCTTCACAGCCGATGTGCCCGGGACTGGAGAAGTAGGCCTCTTAAAAGAAGGACTTCTACCCTTGTTCTTAACCGGTAAGAGTGAACTTTTACTGGCAGAAATTTTCTGGATATATTTGTCCAGATCTTCTCCAAATAAGCGTTCTCCATGAAATGGGAAGCTAATCAGCAATTTCTTACAGGGAGCTTCAGCAGAACAGTTTTTGAGCCACAGAAGCCTACGCATATGTACTATAGACAGCGTAAAGCGGGAGGCCTGTTGGATTGTATCCTTTATGGCGTCCACCGCAAAACACAAGGCTCTAGGTAGGTCAGCTAGGGCAAGAGCCTGCTGATCTGGTAAGTCCCTTAAGACTTGTTTCAACTGATCTTTCACTGCTTGGCAGACTCCAATCGCTGCTACCGCAGGTTGTGTCACCATGCTTGCTGTAGAGAAAGCAGATTTTAGTAAAGACTCCAATTTTTTATCTATTGGGTCTTTGAACATTGGAACATTATCTACTGGACATGTCAGTGATTTGTTCACAGAAGAGATGGCTGCGTCCACTGTAGGGACCCTCCATTTTTTTATGAACTTATCCTCCATGGGATAGATCACCGGAAATCTCTTGGGGGGAGCAAATATTTTATCAGGATGCTCCCAATCCTGGTAAATAAGCCCTTCTAATAAAGGGTGGATTGGGAAGGAACAGACAGCCTGGGGAGCTTTTAGCGACCCCAGCGAGGAGACAGTAGTGGTTGATGGTTCCGCCAGAGGCATTTTAAATGCTGATCGGACCATGTTAGTCAGAGACTGAACCCATAATCTTTCAGCCTGAGATGCTGAGAAAGGTTCTTCCACTGTTGATTCCTCCATAACTGAATCAACCTCATCCTGATCCCCTTCAGGTAGGTCGATCTCTGTGTGGGGCTGTTCCTCCACTAACAGGCACTCTGAAGGAGGAGACGGAGATCGGACGCGCTTTCCCTGTGACAGGGAAGCAGCGATCAATGCTGTTAATCTCTCTTCCAATCCTCCCAGAGTTGAGGATAAAACCTCCTCTGTTATATATACAGGAGCAGGTGGACTGGGGACAGCCACAGCACCAGGCACTCCTGCGGGGTTTCTACGGCTACTGACCTCTGAATTCTCAGGGGAGATTGGTGCAGTACAAGCATGCCCAATATCCTCAGAGCCCGATGGAGACCCCTTTGGCTTCCTGGAAGACCTATTTCCGGAGCGTCTGGACGACATATCCTTTAAGCACAAAGCTGAGGTATTCCCGTCGTCATACACCAATTTTGCTGGTAATAGTCTAACACAGTTGCTGCTATATACCAGCTGGTGTCCACTAAAGTGCCTTTCTATGGGGATGCCTGCATCAACCGCCTCTGTGTGCCACTGTTTGTTGCTAGCTCTGTTTGCATCCAGCTGACACTTGTACTGTGTCTTTATACAAGCTGGGACGCCTGCACATGTGCAGAAGCGCCGTGGCGCGCATCGAGCGTCATCAACCCGCCCCGCCCCTTTTTTTTCATAGGAGGCGCGTGCACGCCCGTGCGCCATTGGCGCCCCTTTTCGAAATCAAACAGGGACTAGGAGCCAGGGCCCTTTTTGCCGGAGGGCCTGTGCGGTGGATGAGCGCAGCAACAGGGCAGAGGAAGTGGATTCCCACAGAGAAACTTACCAACTGCCTGGATCTTTTGACTTGAGAAAACCAAAGATCCACATGACAAGAAAAATGGACTACAGCGGCCTCTAGTGGTTTAACACAGGTACCGCGGTCCTCCTTTTTTTTTTTTTTTTCTTGACTACTATTAAAATTTTACATTTTCAGTAGTTACAGGCATACACAGATATTAGCGGGAATACCGTTAGGTAACAGACAGAAAGACAAATTAGGCTTGGGGGTCCCCCAATAGAACCAAGTTCCTGGGGGCCCCCACTTACCTGATCCCCGCCGCAGGACTTTGTTTGGTCCACAGAAGCCCAAACTTCACCTATCACGGCAGGCATTGTAATTAAACCTTCAGGGACCGGGTTCCCAACGATTCCACTCCCCTGGACCTGTATAGCACCCTGCACAGACAACATCTTGGTCGTGGGTATGACCAGAGCTCTGGATCCCAGGGTCCAGCCCTCCTAAGAGAGGCATTACAGGCAAAACCTTGCTCTTCTGCTGCAAGGCCCGGGTACCGACCGTTTAGCTATGAAGCTTTTTTGGTCGGATCCGGAACAGCTTACTAAGGCCCGTAAAAGAACCTGTACGCAAGCCCAGTGAAAACACATGTTACTCTTTGGCCAACACCTTAGACACTGGCAAAAAACTGAGGTGCTCCCGGATGGGAGGGGCTTATATAGGGGAGGGTACTTCCGGTTTGGAAGTGGCCAGTGCCAGCACCTGAAGGTAATCTATATAACCCATTAGTAATGACTAAGTCGCTCTGTGTCCCGTGATGTACGAAAAATAAATATATTTTTTTCTTCTTTTAGTTTTAATTTACTTTTGTTTGAAGTGTTGTCTTTTTTTTTTTTGCGAATTGATGCTGTGGTTTGTAGCATGCATTGAAAATGCATTTTAGCAAGACTATTTAGGTATACAAGTAATCACATTTATTAGTATTTTTTATTTTACAGAGTCGCCAACACTCAACCTTCGAGCCTGGTCCTTCAAGAGGCAGTGAACACTTTAGATTGCAGCTGACCCCATCACCTCAACTTGACCAATACCATGTCACAGATGCTCAGGACTCATCAGAGGACCACATAATTCCACTACCTGCATCTACCAGGTGTGGATCTTCTGATTTCCATCCAAGCTCTATGACTGTTGGGAATATTAAAGCCGTGGCCACTGTTACCTTACAGTCTGATGAGCCTACTTCGATCTCCAGTCAACTACAACAAGGTTTAATACCAGACCTTCACACTCCATTAGCTGATAGATCTGCTTCTGATCTGGACAAAAAAACTGCATATGCCAATAAATATGGAGAAGAGGCCACAAAGCCAATAGCTTCTATCACATTTTCCTCACGAAAGCGTTCCTCGCCTTTCCCTACTTCTACCAGACTTGAAACTGTTGAATCGTCATCTGCTACAAGACATTTTGACTATGCTAAGTCACTTGCTGACCCATACGACAAGGACGGGTCACGTGCTGACCCATACGACAAGGACGGGTCACGTGCTGACCCATACGACAAGGACGGGTCACGTGCTGACCCATACGACAAGGACGGGTCACGTGCTGACCCATACGACAAGGACGGGTCACGTGCTGACCCATACGACAAGGACGGGTCACGTGCTGACCCATACGACAAGGACGGGTCACGTGCTGACCCATACGACAAGGACGGGTCACGTGCTGACCCATACGACAAGGACGGGTCACGTGCTGACCCATACGACAAGGACGGGTCACGTGCTGACCCATACGACAAGGACGGGTCACGTGCTGACCCATACGACAAGGACGGGTCACGTGCTGACCCATACGACAAGGACGGGTCACGTGCTGACCCATACGACAAGGACGGGTCACGTGCTGACCCATACGACAAGGACGGGTCACGTGCTGACCCATACGACAAGGACGGGTCACGTGCTGACCCATACGACAAGGACGGGTCACGTACTGACCCATACGACAAGGACGGGTCACGTGCTGACCCATACGACAAGGACGGGTCACGTGCTGACCCATACGACAAGGACGGGTCACGTGCTGACCCATACTACCAAGACGGGTCACGTGCTGACCCATACTACCAAGACGGGTCACGTGCTGACCCATACTACCAAGACGGGTCACGTGCTGACCCATACTACCAAGACGGGTCACGTGCTGACCCATACTACCAAGACGGGTCACGTGCTGACCCATACTACCAAGACGGGTCACGTGCTGACCCATACTACCAAGACGGGTCACGTGCTGACCCATACTACCAAGACGGGTCACGTGCTGACCCATACTACCAAGACGGGTCACGTGCTGACCCATACTACCAAGACGGGTCACGTGCTGTCCCATACTACAAAGATGGGTTACGTGCTGACCCATACTACAAAGATGGGTTACGTGCTGACCCATACTACAAAGATGAACTACATGCTGACCCATACTACAGCTATAAGCCACGTGCTGACCAATATAATAAAGACAGGCCACATGCTGACCCATACTACAAAGACAGGCCTCATGCTAACCAATTTGACAAAGACAAGTCACAAGCAGACCCATACTACAAAGATAAGCCAGGTGCTGACCCACATGACAAAGACAGGCCACGTGCTGACCCATACTACAAAGACAAGTCACAAGTAGACCCATACTACAAAGATAAGCCATGTGTTGACCCATACGAAAAAGAAAAGCCACATGTTGACCCACAATATAAAGAAAAACAACTTGCTGACATTTACAAACACAATCAACCTTCTGAAACCAGCAGATCAAATTTTATCCAATGTCCATCACCAATGGACAATATGATGCCTCAAAATCCCACCATTTTAGATCTTACTGATAACGGTGGAGTGCTTAGTCAGAGCAAAACTGTTGTTTCTGAACACAGAGGAGAGTCTGAGGTATTTAAAAAACGCATTCAACCAGATCTCTCATCAAAGGTGGACAGGAACTCTTCAATGAATGAAGACAGTTTTGCTCCACCAGTTGAAAGACCAAGTAAGCTTATAGGTCTTCAGGAGGATATTGCTGGTCCTAGCCACAGTGCCTTAGTAGCAGGACGTTCAACGATTGAACTACCTCCGCAAATATTGAATGTTAGTACAAAGGAATGGAAGATTTATCCAGAACCAATTCTTACTGCAAAGATTCAAAGAGATGGAACTTATGAATTCCCCTCACAGGGATTAAAAACAGAACCAACTTCTCCAACCAGGAAGGCTCTTTCCTGCATCCGAGTGACCATCTCTCCAAAAGAAGACCTAAATATATCTTCTGTAATGATGGCAACAGGGACAGGTGATGATGCACAGACATTTGGATCATCATCTGAAATGGCAAAGAACGAGCAAGTCTCAAGTCATGGCCTGTCATCTGTCCCAGGCAGTCCCTACTTTCTACATTCTCCTCCTAGCGCAAATCAAGGAGAGGATAGAACCAACAGTGAAGGTAATGTCCACACGGAAGATAAAGAAAACATTCCAGACAAAGCAACCACGAAGACGCAAAGACAAGTGCCATTGTATGATGCCACTACACAGATAACAACAGAAAGTCCAGAGAAGACCACCTTTTCTGCCGAGATTTACATTGATGGTTCATTGAAAGAAGCCTCCAGTTCTACTGTCGTACAGACCCAGAAGACTCCAGAGGGGCGGTCACGCACCCCGTTCTTCTCAATTTCCCGAGCAACTGGTGAGCAAGATCTTATTGCACGTTATAACGACTTGTGTGATAGATTCATCGTGCTTAATGGATTACATTGATTATTACCTTTTTAGTACTTCAGTATTTGTAAGTCTACATTGCATTTTTTTCATTGCTTCCACTGTAGCTTTACCCCCACAGTTCCTTGGCGCAGGTGATGAGCCAGTGTACAGTATTATTCCCTGGAGGCACCTTATTGTTAGCAGAGTCCATAAGGACCAGGAATGTACACCAAGCCAGCAGAGCTTGTAAGAGTGCAGGAACCCTGTGGCTGATTGCATGAAGGGTGGCAGCAATGGGGTCATCAATGTTAATTAAAATCCAGACCTTCTCTATGCAGAAGCTATTGTAAACAGATGTGAGACTACCTTGTCACACTTTATATGGGCAGCAGTAATGGTGCTCTCAGATATCCAGCATGCATACCACCTGTAGGTTTTAAAAGCTAAGTGACCCATGGTTTCCGCAATAACGTGTCAATGTTCAGCACCTAAAAAGAATAAAAAGACGGGGGACCTCTCTGAATGAAATATGGTAACGCAGTAAGGTAATTATGAAGCTTACCGCAATCCTAAATTTGCTGTATTACTAAAAGTAATTGGTGTGATCCAAGTAGCACAACTAAACAATTAGAAAAAAGCCGGGCTCGAAGGAACCCAGAAAGACGGTTACGAAGAGGACCTATTCATAAACCTTCTTTCTGGGTTCCTTCTACTCGAACCTGGCTTTTTTTAAATGTTCAGCACCTGCAGATCCTTTGCCCATGCTCCTCATTAGGGATGAGCTTTGAGTTCGAGTCGAACATGAGTTAGACTCGAAAATCGGCTGTTCGATCGTTTGCCGAAATTCAAACATTATGGGCCGCGTGTGCCACATTCGAGTGGCGCATCACGGCCCATAATTCACTGCGCCATCGCAGTGCATTGCTGGCTGATGATTGGCCAAGCATGCACTATGACCCGCATGCTTTGGCCAGTCACAGCACCATAAGTACAGAGAGCCATAATTGGTCAAAGGCAGGGTGCCTTTGGCCAATCATGGCTCAGGGGATTAAGTACACACCCCACACTATATAAGGCCGCCCGCACGTCGGCCCTATGTAGTGTGTTCCGGCGTTCACACAGAGAGAGAGAGAGAGTGTGTCATTTCACTTCAGTTAGATAGAGCAGGCAGGCAATTCAGGTGTATATATATGTGCATCCCAGGTGTTGTGTGTGTGTGTGTGTGTGTGTAATAAATATATATATATATATATATATATACACTGTATTCAGATTAGCTTGACCCGTTCCTATTGTTCTGTTGCTAATATACTACAGGCAGGCAGTTGATTCAGTTAGCTGCAGTCACAGTGTATTTAGTATATATATGCATCACAAGCGTTGTGTGTGTATGTATGTATGTATGTATGTATGTATGTGTGTGTGTGTGTGTGTGTGTGTGTGTGTATATATATGTATGTATATATATATATATATATATATATATATATATATATATATATATATCATGGTTTAGGGGATTAAGTACACGCCCCACACTATATAAGGCCGCTCGCACATCTGCCCTATGTAGTGTGTTCCGGCATTCACACAGAGAGAGAGAGAGAGAGTGTGTCATTTCACTTCAGTAAGATAGAGCAGGCAGGCGATTTCAGGTGTATATATATATATATATATGTGCATCCCAGGCGTTTGTGTAATAAATAAATATATATATATATATATACACACATACACACTGTATTCAGTTTAGCTAGAGCCGTTCCTGTTCTACTGTTGCTGATATACTACAGGCAGGCAGTTGATTCAGTAAGCTGCAGTATTACACTTACAAAATGTACCTGTTCCAAATTACAAACAGATTCAACTTAAGAACAAACCTGGGTGCGGGGTTCCCCTTAATATCCATACAAGACCGAAAGGGCCTGGTAATGGGCTGGGGGGTTACCCATGCGGCTGTTCTCAATAATTTTCATCCATATTGCCGGGACCCAACATTACATACAGCCGATAGCAGTTTTAAATGACTTTTATTCCTTTAGAAATGTAATTTTGTGCAGGGACAGTTCTAAACACGGGAAACTTGCGCCACTTTACAGGCATACTATACACACTCCCCAGGTATGAAATTTAAAGGAATATTTCACTTTTATTTTTTCACTTTAAGCATTATTAAAATCACTGCTCCCGAAAAAACTGCAGTTTTTAAAACTTTTTTTTTTTTTGCATTGATACATGTCCTCTGGGGCAGGACCCGGGTCCCCAAACCATTTTTAGGACAATAAGTTGCATATTATCCTGTAAAATTCACACTTTTGATTTTTGATGTTCGAGTCCCATAGACTTTAACGGGGTTCGAAAGTTTGTGCGAACTTTCGGTCCGTTCAAATGTTCTAATGCCAACCGAACCGGGGGGGGGGGGGGGGTGTTCGGCTCATCCCTACTCCTCATTCCTTCAGCTTTTTTGGACTTCTAGTCCCCACATTGGTGATGCATATTATAAGCTCTCCCTTCCTGTCCATTGGTTTACAAAGCAGGCACTCCCACTGCAAGCCTGATTACCAGATGCTCGGATACTGGATACATCAGGACTTTAAAGTGTATGAACTTTAAATTTTAATATAGATTCTTACAACTGCCTTGTGGTTTTTGATGTAGAATTTAATGTCGCAAATTTTAGATTTGTCTAGATTTGGTTTATCTGAGGCGGTGGCAACCAGTAATGGTGGAATGGGGAAGGCGGCATCCATCATTTACTTGGCAGGGTGAGCGAAGACCCGCGAGGTCTGCTTTATCCCTTTATTATATAATATCACAATTGCTTCCTGGAAGTTTGGACATTCATTGTAGGCTATTGAGAAGTAGGGGTTCCCTTGTCTCCCTTAAAGGGGCATTATCAGGTTAGCTGTTACCCATCACAGCCAAGCTTCCCATCTAGGGCTGGAGTTTGCCATTGCCCAACTCCTAAAACGTGGTACAGGGGCAGGCCTGTCACTCCACGTGGGATCCTTTGGGCATGATATCTGCCTCCCGCTAATGCACTTCACGTCGCTTGTCCATTGCTGGATGGGAGCCAGATTTGGTGTATTGTGCTCTTCAATATATTTGTTTTATATATACAGGCGGTCCCAGGGTTACAAACAAGACAGGGACTGTAGGTTTGTTCTTATGTAGAATCTGTTTGTAATTTGGAGCAGGAACATTGTTTAAGTGTAGCTCCAGCCAAAAAATCTATTTTTAAGCTTTTTGGAAAACATAGGGAAGGGTTATCACCCCTGTAACATTTGTTTTGCTGTCTGTGCACCTCTTCAGAACATTTCACCTCACTTTCTGTCCCAATGACAATTGGATTTTGAAAATTTGGGGTTTTTAGGGAAACAAGGATTGGTGATAAAGCATCAGTAGAGAGGAGACACCTTTTTCCCATATTAACTCTTACAGGAGAGAATTTCCCTTCCTAGGGGTAGATTTCCTCTCACTTCCTGTTGTCTCCCTCCGTTTGTAAGTAGGGGACCGCCTGTATTATGTTGTGTTCTTCTCTCTGTAGATCAGCCTTTGTTGCTGCCGTACAGACCACCAGGAAGCCCCGAATTGTTTTACACACCAGCTATGAATGGCGGTTCTAGGATGTCTCCCGTCAGCACTATTGAGAGCTCCCACCCAGGTAGAACTTTTTTTTTTTTTGCCTAGTTATTTATCCCTTTTGCTTCCAGGCCCCGCGTTCTACTTTTAAACTCATGTGGCCAAACCATTTTTGCAGTTTTTCCATTGTTTTACTTGCAGCATTCAGAGTTTGTAAAAGACCCCCCACCCAACCATAAATTTACTGAAAGCATAGGACAAGTAGAAGAAAAAGAAGGTGCTACTGATTCTTTAGGTCCCACTATAATTGCGCAAATATTTATCAAAACATTTTTGCAAAAAATGCACTAAAATCCTTATTATCAGAGACAATAAAACAAACGAATTCCTGGCAAATTCCTAATAAATCTATAAGCTAAAACTGTATTGAGGTAATAAAAAAACAAATGTTTCCAATTTTTTTTAATCACATTCTGTTTAATGTAAGTACAAAATTACGTAAATTGCGCCTTTTTGCGAAACAACAGAGAAAATAAGAAGGTACAGAAAATGTAAATAAATTACTCTAAAAATCTGGAGGCTATCATTTTTCACTTGCAGCTTTCGGAGTTTGTAAAAGACCCCCCAAACCATACATATTCTGAGCACATGACATCTATAATAAAAAGGAGCTACTGATTTTTTTTAGGCCCTGCGAAGATTCATCAAAATAATATTTTCACAAAAAATTCACTATAATCGTTATTATCAGACACACCTGTGTGCAGGCAGCCTATGGGGATGCAGCAGCTGTACAAACACAGCCGCAGGTCCTCATTTGACAGGCATTCAGTTGCATGGCCCCAAAGCAGACCGTGTGCACATGGGGTCCCTCGACCCGAACACCTTTTAAATTGGGACCTGTGAATGTGTTCGTACAGCCCTGCATCCCCATAAAGTAATCAGCTCAAGCCGCATAAACAAACCACTCATCATGCTGTATGGCCAGAGCACCTGTATGAATGACCCCCTAATTTATGGGGTTTTTTTTATTATTATTTCTTACAATTTTTTATTTTCGTAAAAAAAAAAAAATGTAAACAGACCCCTGATGTCTTAGTTTTGAGACTGAGAAAGGGATTGAGGACACAGATCCCCCAATCCCCTTCTTTACACTGACTGAATGAATGACTAAACAGGAAGCACTCTGTACAGAGGCTTCCTGCTCATTCACAAACCAAAATCATAGTAAACATAGTTTACTATGCTTTGGTTATGAGTGGCGTTTAGCAAGGCAGCCACTTGGCATGGGATCCGCAAGCTAGTTTAGATCAGTGGACTAGCGATGTCTACTACAGTGATTTCCAACTTCCAGGGACATTGTCCAGGTATGGTATACATTGTTACATTGGTCAGAGCTGGACAAATGTAACTTTGTTTAAAATATCCATACCTGGAATTCTTCCTAAAGAGGAACTGCAGTTTGCTCACATAATTTTATAATAAAAACATCTTTGCCATTCTGAAGCTTCCTCCCAACCACTTTGCATATTATTTTATATATACTGTGATTCTGTATTTGCCAAATATGCTGCAGAAATCTCCCTCCCCTGAGTCTGGCTGCAGCCATTTTAACTGTGGGCAGCTGAAGCTGCTGCATGGACACACAGAGGCACACCTCCAGCTCTGCAGCTCTCATTGGACTTCTTATGACTCATCCCCCCCCCCCTCCGATTCCTGGCAAACTCTCACAAGAGAGAGAGCTGTGCATGATGTCATAAGCCTAGGCTTTTTACCAGACAAGAAACAGGAAGTGGGCTGTATAAGGTATTTCCTGGCAGAAAAAAATAAAGTTTTACTATCCAAAGTTAAAACAACAAGAAGGGCAGAAGATTTAATAGATGGAAAGATGAAAAAAAATGTAGTGGAGATAAAAATTCTGCACTTTTTTATCTGTTTACAACCATTTTCTTTAGCCACTTGACCTCCAGAAGATTTATCCCCCTTTATGACAAGGCCATTTTTTGCGATACGCCACTGCGTTACTTTAACTGAAAGTTGCGCGGAAGTGCGACACTTTACCCAAATGAAATTCATGTCATTTTTTTCCCACAAATGGAGAAATTTGGTGGTATTTGATTACCACTGCATTTTTTTTCTTTTTTGCACTATAAACAAAAAGACCTACATTTTTAAAATATATATATATATTTTTTTTACTTTCTGCTCTAAAACATATCCAACAAAATGTAAAAAAAAATGTCTTCATAAATTTAGGCCGATATGTATTCTGCTACATATTTTTGGGGAAAAAAATCCCAATAAGCGTATATTGATTGGTTTACGAACGATATACCGTCTACAAACTATGGGATATATTTATGATTTTTTTTTTTTTCTGCGAGTAATGACTGCGATCAGCGACTTATAGCAGGACTGCGATATTGCGGTGGACATTCTGACACCAACTTAAAAAATTTTGAGACTTTTTTTTTTTATTGCATTCAAGTGTAAGATCTTTTTGATCCCAGATCTCACAATAAAGAGCCTGTCATGCTTTTTCTCTATTACAAGGGATGTTTACATCCCTTGTAATAGGAATAAAAGTGATCCAAATTTTTTTTTTCTTAAAGGGACAGTAAAAAATAAAAAATATATATATATTTTTTTAAAGCGCCCCGTCCCCACTTGCTCGCATGCAGAAAAAAACGCATACGTAAGTCGCGCCCGCATATGTAAACCGTGTTAAAACCACACATGTGAGGTATCTCCAAGATCGTTAGAGCGAGAGCAATAATAATTCTAGCCCTAGACCTCCTCTGTAACTCAAAACTGGTAACCTGTAGACATTTTTAAACGTCGCCTATGGAGATTTTTAGAAAATGGAGAAAGTTTGGACAGCCGCACTCCAAAAAATGGTTCCTTTTATTGTAAAATCAAATCACAAAAATACATGCCACAGCAAAAATCATAGCTATGATTAAGCACTGAGCTACAGTGTGAAACGTGTCAGCTTGCATCTGTTTTTGCTAACTTTACGGTTTTCTTATTTTTTTAAAATCAAAAAACAAAACAAAAAATTTTGCATTTTGTAAGACCGCTGCGCAAATACAGTGTGACATAAAGTATTGCAACGACCGCCATTTTATTCTCTAGGGTTTCTGAAAATATATATAATTTTTTGGGGCTTCGAAGTAATTTTTTAGCAAAAAAAAATAGATTTTAACTTGTAAACAACAAGTGTAAAAATTAAGCGTGGTCCATAAATGGTAAAGCGATAGCAGTAAAAGCAGATGATGAAATTTGTAGCTTTAATTTAATGATAATGAAACAATTCTGCTAATGTGTAGAAGGAGCGCAGCCGCTGATCTCAGATGATCTTCCCTCCTCCCGCAGACTCCAATGATGCCGTTTCACCAAAGTTCCCAGCCGAAGTTTTGGGCTCCGCCGCAGAGAAAATCTCTGACACCTCCATCCCCCAGCACAGTGATGGCATCTACAGCAAAGATCACAGCCCGAAGATCGCATGGGAGGACCGTGTAACAGAGAAGAGGAAGACGCCGGTGACAGGTGGGAGGGAGCTTCTACTATGTATCAAAAATATGTTAACCACTTCAGCCCCTAAAGGTTTTACCCCCCCCCCCCCACCTTCATGATCAGGCCATTTATTGCAATAGTGCACTGCATTACTTTAACTGGAAATTGTGCGGTTGTGCGACGCTGTACCCAAATTAAAATTGATGTCCTTTTGTTCCCACAAATAGAGCTTTCTTTTGGTGGTATTTGATCACCCCTGCATTTTTTTTATTTTTTTGCACTATAAATAAAAAAAGGCCGACAATTTTGAATAAAAAAATATATGTTTTACTTTTGTTATAAAACATTCCCTTCCCCAAAAATTAAAAAAATTAAATTTCTTCATCAGTTTAGGCCAATATGTATTCTGCTACATATTTTTGGTGAAAAAAAAATCCCAATAAGCGTATTTGCGCAAAAGTTATAGTGTCTACAAACTATGGGATAGATTTATGGCATTTTTATTTATTTGTTTTTACTTGTAATGGCGGCGACCAGGGATTTTTATTTATTTTTTTCAGCAGGACTGTGACATTGCGGCGGACAAATTTTGACACTAAGGCCCCTTTCACACTGGGGCGTCAGCGGTAAAGCGCCGCTATTTTTTGCGGCGATTTACCGTCGTATTTGCGGGGGTATTTGGCCGCTAGCGGGGCGCTTTTAACCCCCGCTTGCGGCTGAAAAAGGGTTAACACCACCCGCAAAGAGCCGCTGTAGCAGCGCTTTGCCGGCGGTATAGCGGCGGTGCCCATTCATTTCAATGGGGAGGAGTGGTAAACACACCCCTCCTTCACCGCTCCAAAGATGCTGCTAGCAGGACTTTTTTTTACCGTCCTGCTAGCGCAACACTCCAGTGTGAAAGCCCTCGGGGCTTTCACATTGGAGAGACAGCAGCGGCTCTTTCAGGGCGATT
The DNA here is from genome assembly GCA_029206835.1 of Rana muscosa. Classification (NCBI taxonomy): domain Eukaryota; kingdom Metazoa; phylum Chordata; class Amphibia; order Anura; family Ranidae; genus Rana; species Rana muscosa. Next base: position 1,263,248,804 of record CM055116.1, on the reverse strand, counting down.
TGCAGGCGCTATTTTTAGCGTTATAGCACATGCAAAGCGCTTCAGTGTGAAAGGGGTTTAAAGCCCCGTACACACGGTCGGACTTTTGACAACAAACTTCCAAATGAGCACGTTTTCAAAAAAATCTGACCGTGTGTACGCTCCATCGGACAAACTTTTTCGGTTTTCATTGGACAAAAGTTCGCTCTGCAAACGGACAAACTTTTCGGCAACAAAAGTCCTACGGTGCAAAGTCCGACCGTGTGTACAGAAAACCATCGGACTTTTGTCCGAAGTACAAACACGCATGCCCAGAACCAATGTTAAAATCAACCAACAATAGCAGAAGTTGACCAAAGGGTGGCGGTAAAGAGCAGAAAAACCACTTGATGTTGGGAAAGTTTTGGGAAAGTTTGCAACAAAAGTCCTGCCGTGTGTATGCTATGCGTGTTCCCGGCCAAATCCACAGAAAAGTTTGTTTGAAGTCAGATCGTGTGTATGAGGCTTAAGTGACACCAATACCGTGATCAGTGCTAAAACAAATGCACTGTCACTGTATAAATGACACTGGCTGGGAAGGGATTAATACCAGGTGGCGATCAAAGGGTTAAGTGTGTCCCTGGGAGGAGCTTACTGTGTGGGGGACGGATACACTGGAGGAAAAGACAGATCTCTTTTTCTCCCTGACAGATCAGCCGTTTGCCTTGTTTACATAGGCAAACCGCTGCTCTGTTTCTCCACTAAAAAGGCGGCGGGTCGCAACGGCCGCCGGACCCGCTGATTAGTTCCCGCTGTGTCCAATCACAGTGGGAGTGGCGCTCTGGCGGTGCGTTGCGCCCCCTACACCGCGTGCACAAAATCACGTACTGGTACGTGATTTTGCGCAGCTGGGCCGTCCTGCCCCAGTATATATGCGGTTAAATCATTAGGCCTCATGCACACAGGACGGAACATAAATGCAGATTTTACAGGCGTTTGACAATTTTTTTTAGGCTGGAAGAGAAGGGAGAGGAGCGTTTGAGCAGAAAAAACACCTGTAAACGCGCCTAAAAGTTAGGAGTATTTAGTGCAGGGATCCTCAAACTACGGCCCTCCAGCTGTTGCGGAACTACACATCCCATGAGGCATTGCAAAACTCTGACATTCACAGACATGACTAGGCATGATGGGAATTGTAGTTCCTGAACACCTGGAGGGTCGTAGTTTGAAGACCCCTGGTTTAGTGCTTGAGCATTCAGTCCTTTAATTTCTTTTTCTTATTTTTACTTCTCTTTTTTTTTTCTTTTTTTAACTGCCTTGTTGGGGGGGGGGGGGGGCTTTGGTAAAATATCAGGGTTCTAAACGGACCCCCTGATGTCCCACATTTGAGACAGAGAAGGGGACATTCAGTAGATTCATCAGTCCCTTTCTCTGCAGCCTCAACTGCACTTGACAGTGAATGATTAGGAAGTGCTCTGAGGCTTCCTGTTCATTCACAAACTAAAGCAGGGCAAACTGTTTACTATGCTTCAGTGATGAATGGACACAGGAACAATCGATACCGATCGCTCATTGTGTTCATTCGGGAAAGGAAGGGGCCGTTAAATATGACATATTTCCACTCCCTAATCGCAAACCCTCCGCCCGCCCCCCCCACCACACACACACCCACCCTGCGCTCTCCAGCAGCTGGCGGAAGAGGAGAGGAGGGAAGTCGGTGGAAAGGGGCACACAGGGAGGCCAACAGCAGGTAGGAGGCGCAGATCCTGAAACTGATTCCCCTGCAGCGCAGCCAGTAGGAGAAAGTAGAGTGGAAGCTGACAGCACTAGAGGGGGGGGGGGGGGTCACAAGTGTCAGAAATAAGGCAGTGCCCTGGCCCCCCTTTTGAACTGATGAGACCCGAGCCCAGTACAGGAGGACCGGCTGGTACGGCCTTATCAGCGGCCCTGGTCATGTTGCATGTTACACCCTAAATATAGGTGTCATATGTAACATGGTCCAAAAAGGTGGACTATGCCTTTTTAAATCTGCCATCGCTGAAGGTGCATCTGAACAGCAAGTGGCTTCAAAGAGGCTGCAGGAGATTAGCAGGATGGAGATGCTACAAAGGATGTAACAAAACATCTTTGGGACATTGACATAGCATTATCCATATTGTGAATGCATAGAACAGACTTTCTACAGATACCTCTGATACTGACATATCAGTAGAAAGGTCATTACAAATTAGTCATACTAGACCATACTAGTTCCCCAAAATGAGCCTTGGCCGGCGCTATCTGCGGGCCGGGCCCCTGTTAAAATTAGACCATGGCTTCACTAGGCTAATTTCGGGCAGTATGTATCAATATGGGCATGTTGGATTCCAGGTGACCAACTCTTCAATTTTTGAACTTCAATAATGAAATTGTCCACAGTTGCAGAAATGTTTTTGTTCTTTTTATATACATTTAGGACCATTTCACGATGACGACAAATCATCGTACTGCAGTCTCCAGCACAGAGTCTCCCATTCTGAGCCGGCATCAAAAGACTTTCAGAGAGAGAAGAGAGACCCGCATTCAGCACGTGAGGACGAGGAGTTTTTGCCATTAAAACCGGAGGTTGATTATGCTCCAGCACAACAGTCAAGTAGGGGATTACTAAAGAAAACTGGCTATCGTGACATCACTGATTATCCTAGAAGAAGAGACCAGCAGGAACAGACACGTGGCACTCCGCTTCATTCACCCAATGGCAGTTGGGACTTCAAACTTGGTGTGAGAGAAAAGCACGTGCGATATGAAGATCATAGCTTCTCTAGTGATCAACCCACCAATCCCACCAAGAGTTTCCAAAAGACAGAGTCCACACTAAGTCAAAGCGCCATCTCCAACCACAGCCTAGATGACCTCTGGGCGCGATATACCGACCGGCGGAGAAGCCATTTGTCAGAATCAAATAACAAGCTGGAGGTCTCCCTGGTCGAGCGACTGGACCGTCTCGCTAGACTTCTACAGAATCCAAAGCCATACTCTGCTACAAAAGATGACAAGGATGGAGAACAAGTCCTAACGGTCAACAACAAAGACCATGAGAAAAGTCGAGAGACCAAAAAATTAGAGAGGGAGAAATGGTACCTTCGAAAATTTGGCGTTGATGCTCAGCCGGTTAATGGGACTTCAGAAAACCAAGATGGCTTTGTAAGCCGGTTATCAGAGAGCGCTTCTTCTGAGAGGGTTCTTCGTGGTGACTCGTATTCTGATTTCTCATCTGAAGTAAGAAGTAGTGCCACAGAAGAGAGTGCCGGTGGGTCGGAAGCTGCCACTCAAACAGATAGTGCATCAACGTTTACCACGAATAGTACTATATCCACTATAGACACCGTCAGACTCATCAATGCTTTCGGACCAGAGAGGGTTCGACCTTCACCGAAGCTCTCGCGGCTGTACAACACTATCGACCTCCAGAAGAAACGCTCAGAAGGGACCTCGAAAAAAGCCAGCCGGTTGTCTGCAGGCCGGGGAAACTCCACGATGGAGATAAAAGATCTCCATAAAAGCCTCAATAAGGTAGGTGCAACTTGGTTTCCTACTCTTAACATGTTCATATTTTGTTCCCTTGTTACAGTGTATCTGTAAACGAACATTTCTTGCTTGCTCCATTTTTGGTTCTGCCAGAAATCCAGTTGGCGGATAACATTCTGAAGTGAGCTGACAGCGCTGTACTAAAATCTCAATGATTCAGCCCACTTCACCTATGTGGTCTGCAGAATCCCCAAAAAAAGATGGCGAGGATAAATGTTCCAATGGGGGCACCTGTCCAAGAGGGGGATTCCCCTTCTCTTGGGAGAAAATTCCTCCCACTTCCTGTTGTGTGTCCAGGACAGGAAGTAAAATACTTTTTCATAAAAACCAATCTAACAGAACAAAATGTTTTGATGGTATCAGACCAAAAGGGAGCAAATAAGAGTTCATTGTTGGTTTACATGGGCTTTAACCCTTGGAACTCGGGTGCCATGGGACAGAGGACAGGTTCTCTTACCTATGTTGCTTTTTAGGGGTTTAGAGCAGTCATTCTCAACAAGGGTTCCTCTAGAATAGGTGTATTAAATTAAAAATCATAGAGGTCCAGTTAGTAAATATTTCTTCCAGTAGGGATCTGGATCTCCTATTTGTGCTAATACTCGGCTCTCCTTCACGTCACAGTCCCTCCATTTACATCACAGCCACCTTTACAATACTGGCCCCTCTTTTACATTGCTTCCCCCTCACAGCCTGCTCTGCATCACTGCCTCTCTTTACAAATATAGGGCCCCCAACCTTTGTATCACAGTCCCTTCCTTTGCATCAGTCTCCCCCCCCCCTTTAGATCACAGTCCCCCTTTGCGTCAGTATCCGCTCTTCAGATCACAGCCCCCCCTTTGCGTCGGTCTCCTTTCTTAAGATCACAGCCCCCCCTTTGCGTCGGTCTCCTTTCTTCAGATCACAGTCCCCCCTTTGCGTCGGTCTCCCTCCTTCAGATCACAGTCCCCCCTTTGCGTCGGTCTCCCTCCTTCAGATCACAGTCCCCCCTTTGCATCAGTCTCCCCACTTCAGATCACAGTCCCCCCTTTGCGTCGGTCTCCTTTCTTCAGATCACAGCCCCCCCTTTGCGTCGGTCTCCTTTCTTCAGATCACAGTCCCTTCTTTGCATCAGTCTCCCCTCTTCAGATCACAGTCCCCCCTTTGCGTCGGTCTCCTTTCTTTAGATCACAGTCCCCCCTTTGCATCAGTCTCCCCACTTCAGATCACAGTCCCCCTATTGCGTCGGTCTCCTATCTTCAGATCACAGTCCCCCCTTTGCGTCGGTCTCCTATCTTCAGATCACAGTCCCCCCTTTGCGTCGGTCTCCCCTCTTCAGATCACAGTCCCCCCTTTGCGTCGGTCTCCCCTCTTCAGATCACAGTCCCCCCTTTGCGTCGGTCTCCTTTCTTCAGATCACAGTCCCCCCTTTGCGTCGGTCTCCCTCCTTCAGATCACAGTCCCCCCTTTGCGTCGGTCTCCCTCCTTCAGATCACAGTCCCCCTATTGCGTCGGTCTCCTATCTTCAGATCACAGTCCCCCCTTTGCGTCGGTCTCCCCTCTTCAGATCACAGTCCCCCCTTTGCGTCGGTCTCCTTTCTTCAGATCACAGCCCCCCCTTTGCGTCGGTCTCCTTTCTTTAGATCACAGTCCCCCCTTTGCATCAGTCTCCCCACTTCAGAGCACAGTCCCCCCTTTGCGTCGGTCTCCCTCCTTCAGATCACAGTCCCCCCTTTGCGTCGGTCTCCCTCCTTCAGATCACAGTCCCCCCTTTGCGTCGGTCTCCCTCCTTCAGATCACAGTCCCCCCTTTGCATCAGTCTCCCCACTTCAGAGCACAGTCCCCCCTTTGCGTCGGTCTCCTTTCTTCAGATCACAGTCCCCCCTTTGCGTCGGTCTCCTTTCTTCAGATCACAGTCCCCCCCTTTGTGTCGGTCTCCCCTCTTCAGATCACAGTCCCCCCTTTGCGTCTGTCTCCCCACTTCAGATCACAGTCCCAGCTTTGCGTCGGTCTCCCCTCTTCAGATCACAGTCCCCCCTTTGCGTCGGTCTCCCATCTTCAGATCACAGTCCCCCCTTTGCGTCGGTCTCCCTCCTTCAGATCACAGTCCCCCCTTTGTGTCGGCCTCCTTCAGATCACAGTCCCCCCTTTGCGTTGGTCTCCTTTCTTCAGATCACAGTCCCCCCTTTGCGTCGGTCTCCTTTCTTCAGATCACAGTCCCCCCTTTGCGTCGGTCTCCTTTCTTCAGATCACAGTCCCCCCTTTGCGTCGGTCTCCTTTCTTCAGATCACAGTCCCCCCTTTGCGTCGGTCTCCTTTCTTCAGATCACAGTCCCCCCTTTGCGTCGTTCTCCTTTCTTCCGATCACAGTCCCCACCTTTGCGTCGGTCTCCTTTCTTCAGATCACAGTCCCCCCCTTTGCGTCAGTCTCTCCCCTCTTTAGATCACAGTCCCCCATCTTTACATCACAACTCCCCCCCCCTTTGCATCACAGACAGTCCCCCGTTGTTACATCGTAGTCCCCCCATCTTTACTTGGCAGTCCCCTCCTTTACTTTGCAGTCCCCCATTTACATCACAGGTGACCCTTTACATTACAGCCCCCTTCACATAAAAGTCTTCACCTTTTACAATACAGTGCCCTTTACATTATAGCACCCCTTTTACATCACAGGCCCCCTTTATTTTACCAACCCCCCCTTCACATCACAGTGCACCCCTACAAATCAAAGCCCCCTCCCCTTTATATAGCAGCCCCCCCTTTACATTACAGCCCTCCATTAATTCTCAATCCCCTTTCTATAGCATACCACTCTTTACATAGCCCGCCCTAAGATCATAGCAGAGGGCAAGAGGAGTGGTTGGTCTGGATGGAGCGCAGGAGTTCCCCCAACTGCTCCTGTTAACAAGGGGGTGATTGGTTGCTAGGACTGCCCTGTGTCATAGCAACCAATCGGCTGCTTCTTAACTTGAAAATCGGGGCAGCTCCCGCCCTCTATCCAGACTTATCGCTTCTCCCACCCTGTGCCCTGCTGTGAAGAGGATAGCAGTGGCAGCTGCGGGAGGAAGAAAGGACACAGGCAGCTAAATGGCATGGCCATGGTGGTCTGAACAGGACTGGGTCCAGACCACGATACCTTAAGCTGTGGCTGATGGACCTCCAACTTGACGGTGCCTGCATAGTTCTGGGGTTAATGCCCCTTGGCAGAGCCAGTGGCATTACACAATGATCTTTATATCTGTAAGGGTGGCATTCGGACCACCACTGTAAGTAAAGACATTCTCCCACTGATCACCAATGTAAGGTGCATTATTCCACTGACCCCCAATAAATTGGTTTAGCAGGGGATCCCTAAAACGGAAAAATTATTCTCAAGGTTCCTCTAGGGCACAGATTCCAAACACAGGGCCCGCAGTCTGAATCCGGCCCTCCAGGCCATTTCATGTGGCCCTCGCACCTCTCCTGCAGCTGCAGGAGAGCTCCAGCCCTCCTCTATCCATCCTCCAGACCCGTACTTTTTGCTTTCAAACAATGTATCCATCTTCTTCCCAGCAGCAGCATAAGGAAAGGAGGTGCACTGTGATGTAAGGGAGAGTGGGGGACTCAACTTCTGATGGTGGGGTGGCTCTTGACATCCAATCTAAGGGGAGGGAATGCACTAGACATCTAATCTTACAGATACAACCGGCCCTTTTGAGGGCAATCAAAATACTGATGCGGCCCACGATAAAATTGAGTTTGACACCCCTGATCTAGGGTAAGAAGGTTGAGAACGGCTTATTTAGATAAATAATGTTAGTATTTAGTGTTTTCTGTGTTCTTTTCAGTATACAGGTAAGGACAGTCATGTGTAGAGGTCGACCGATATGGGTTTTTCTCTGGCCGATACCGATATTTCGAAAATTGGGGCGGCCGATGGCCGATATATGATGCCGATTTTTGTGGCCGATATTTTAGGCCGATGTAAAAAAAAAAAAACACCCACTCCACTCCTTCCTGCTTACTCCTGTCACTCTAGCACACACTTGATGTCCTCAGTACAGAAGGCACTGGCAGGTGGCACTGGTTTGGCACTGACAGATGGCACTGGTTTGGCACTAACAGATGGCACTTGCAGGTGGCACTGATTGGCACTGATTTGAAACTGACAGATGGCACTAGTTTGGGACAGATGGCACTGGTAGGTGGCACTGATTGGCAGTGGCACTGGCAATTGGAACTGGTTGGCACTGGTAAGTGCCACTGATTGGCGGAGACACTGGCTGTCAGTGGCGGGTGACACTGACAGTTGGCACTGATTGGCGGTGGCACTGACAGATGAAACTGATTGGCGGTGGCTGGTGGCACTGACAGATGGCACTTGCTGGCACTGACAGATGGCACTTGCTGGCACTGACAGATGGCACTTGCTGGCACTGACAGATGGCACTTGCTGGCACTGACAGATGGCACTGGCAGGTTTCACACTAAGTCAAGTGTAACTGTGTGAACCTGACAAGAGAGGAGAGAGAGAGAGCTGTCAGAATGAGCTCGATGTGGGGGTGGGCGGGACCCGGCCGGGGTGGGCGGGACCCGGGACCCAGCAGCTAAATTACACCAGCCAATGATTGGGCTGCTTTAGAAGGGGGCGGGGCCACATACACGTAGCAGCCCACCCAGATGCCATCCCATTGGCTGGTGTAATATAGCTGCTGGGTCCCGCCCACCCCCGACATCGGGCTGATGGCTCCTCTCTCCTTCCTCTCTGTTACATGTCAGTTTGACACACTCAGCGTGGTGCTTGATGCTGCCAGAGCCGCTGAGTGTGGAGAAATGAGGAGGAGCGACGGTTAGTGTAAAATATCGGCCTAATTTTGATAATAATCGGCCGATGCTGATTTATCAAAAATGGCCAAATATCGGCCGATATATCGGTCGACCTCTAGTCATGTGACCTGCTGATGTCACTGGCCCCAACCCTCTGCATGGCTCACCAATCCCCAGAAGGCACATTTATCAAAAACAGATCTGTCAGGCCAATGGGTTACGCCCTGCTTTTAATCATTCAACCTCCTCCTGCAGCTGAGGGGTGAAAATACTATGGTGGAGACAGTTTATTTTAAAGGGAAACTCCACTCAAACTGATATTTCAGCTTTAGGAGATGCTGAAAAGTCATTTATTCTATTGGGTTGAGGTCAGAACTCTGTGCAGGCCAGTCAAGTTCCTCCACCATGTCTTTATGGACCTTGCTTTGTGCACTGGTGCGCTGTCATGTTGGAACAGAAGGGGGCCATCCCGAAACTGTTCCCACAAAGTTGGGAGCATGAAATTGTCCAAAATGTCTTGGTATGCTAACGCCTTAAGAGTTCCCTTCACTGGAACTAAGGGGCCAAACCCAACCCCTGAAAAACAACCCCCCACCATAATCCCCCCTCCACCAAATGATTTGGACCAGTGCACCAAGCAAGGTCAATAAAGACATGGATGAGCGAGTTTGGGGTGGAGGAACTTGACTGGCCTGCACAGTCAAGTCCTGACCTCAACCCAATAGAACATCTTTCGGGTTAAATTAGAGCGAAGACTGTGAGCCAGGCCTTCTCGTCCACATCAATGCCTGGCCTCACAAATGCGCTTCTGGAAGAATAGTCAAACATTCCCATAGACACTCCTAAACCTTGTGGATGGCCTTCCCAGAAGAGTTGAAGCTGTTATAGCGGCAAAGGGCGGGGCCAACTCGATATTGAACCCTACGGACTAAGACTGGGATGCCATTAAAGTTCATGTGCGTGTAAAGGCAGGTGTCCCAATACTTTTGGTAATATAGTGTGCTTATATATACAGTATCTCACAAAAGTAAGTACACCCCTCACGTTTTTGGAATATTTTCTTGTATCTTTTCATGTGACGACACTGAAGAAATGACACTTTGCTACAATGTAAAGTAGTGAGTGTACAGCTTGTATAACAGTGTAAATTTGCTGTCCCCTCAAAATAACTAAACACATAGCTATAAATGTCTCAACCGCTGGTAACAAAAGTGAGTACACCCCTAAGTGAAAATGTCCAAATTGGGCCCAATTAGCCATTTTCTCTCCCTGGTGTCATGTGACTCATTAGTGTTACAAGGTCTCAGGTGTGAATGGGGAGAAGGTGTGTTAAATTTGTTGTTATCGCTCTCACTCTCTCATACTGGTCACTGGAAGTTCAACATGGCACCTCGTGGCAAAGAACTCTCTGAGGATCTGAAAAAAATAATTGTTGCTCTACACAAAGATGGCCAAGGCTATAAGAAGATTGAAGGTTCCATTTAGAACAGGCCTCGCCATGGTCCACCAAGGAAGTTGAGGTCACGTGCTCAGCGTCATATCCAGAGGTTGTCTTTGGGAAATAGATGTATGAGTGCTGCCAGCATTGCTGCAGAGGTTGAAGGGGTGGAGGGTCAGCCTGTCAGTGCTCAGACCATACGCCACACACTGCATCAAATTGGTCTGCATGGCTGTCATCCCAGAAGGAAGCCTCTTCTAAAGATGATGCACAAGAAAGCCCGCAAACAGTTTGCTGAAGACAAGCAGACTAGGGACATGGATTACTGGAACCCTGTCCTGTGGTCTGATGAGACCAAGATAAACTTATTTGGTTCAGATGGTGTCAGGCGTGTGTGGCGGCAACCAGGTGAGGAGTACAAAGACAAGTGTGTCTGGCCTACAGTCAAGCATGGTGGTGGGAGTGTCATTGTCTGGGGCTGCATGAGTGCTTCCGGCACTGGGGAGCTACAGTTCATTGAGGGAACCATGAATGCCAACATGTACTGTGACATACTGAAGCAGAGCATGATCCCCTCCCTTCAGAGACTGGGATGCAGGGTAGTATTCCAGCATGATAACCACCCCAAACACACCTCCAAGACCACCACTGCCTTGCTAAAGAAGCTGAGGGTAAAGGTGATGGACCGGCCAAGCATGTCTCCAGACCTAAACCCTATTGAGCATCTGTGGGACATCCTCAAACGGAAGGTGGAGGAGTGCAAGGTCTCCAACATCCACCAGCTCTGTGATGTCCTCATGGAGGAGGGGAAGAGGACTCCACTGGCAACCTGTGAAGCTCTGGTGACCTCCATGCCCAAGAGGGTTAAGGCAGTGCTGGAAAATAAAAAAACACCATGGTGAGGCCTGTTCTGAGTGGAACCTGTCCTGTTAAACCGCTGTATGGTCTTGGCCACCGTGCTGCAGCTCAGTTTCAGGGTCTTGCAATGTCTCATGGGGACTTGTAGTTTCAAAATAGCTGGAGAGCCGAGGTTGCCTACCCTTGGTCTAGGCCATCTTTATGTAGAGCAACAGTTCTTTTTTTCAGATCCTCAGAGTTCTTTCCCATGAGGTGCCATGTTGAATTTCCAGTGACCAGTATGAGAGAGTGAGAGCGATAACACCAAATTTAACACACCTGCTCCCCATTCACACCCGAGACCTTGTAACACTAACGAGTCACATGGCACTGGGGAGGGAAAATGGCTAATTGGGCCCAATTTGTTGGGCAACTCACTTTTATTGCCTGCGGTTTAGACATTAATGGCTGTGTGTTGAGTTATTTTGAGGGGACATCAAATTTACACTGTTATGCAAGCTGTACACTCACTACTTTACATTGTAGCAAAGTGTCATTTCTTCAGTGAAAAGATATAATAAAATATTTACAAAAATGTGAGGAGTGTACTTACTTTTGTGAGATAAGGTGTGTGTGTGTGTGTGTGTATATATTTCTTTTTCGTACATCACGGGACACAGAGCGACTTAGTCATTACTAATGGGTTATATAGTTTACCTTCAGGTGCTGGCACTGGCAACTTCCAAACCGGAAGTACCCTCCCCTATATAAGCCCCTCCCATCCGGGAGCACCTCAGTTTTTTTGCCAGTGTCTAAGGTGTTGGCCAAAGAGTAACATGTGTTTTCCTGGGCTTGCGTACAGGTTCTTTTACGGGCCTTAGTAAGCTGTTCCGGATCCCACCAAAAAAGCTTCATAGCTAAACGGTCGGTACCCGGGCCTTGCAGAGAAGAGCAGGGTTTTGCCTGTAATGCCTCTCTTAGGAGGGCTGGACCCTGGGATCCAGAGCTCTGGTCATACCCACGACCAAGATGTTGTCTGTGCAGGGTGCTATACAGGTCCAGGGGAGTGGAATCCTTGGGAACCCGGTCCCTGAAGGTTTAATTACAATGCCTGCCGTGATAGGTGAAGTTTGGGCTTCTGTGGACCAAACAGAGTCCTGCGGCGGGGAACAGGTAAGTGGGGGCCCCCAGGAACTTGGTTCTATTGGGGGACCCCCAAGCCTAATTTGTCTTTCTGTCTGTTACCTAACGGTATTCCCGCTAATATCTGTGTATGCCTGTAACTACTGAGAAAATGTAAAATTTTAATAGTAGTCAAGAAAAAAAAAAAAGAGGACCGCGGTACCTGTGTTAAACCACTAGAGGCCGCTGTGGTCCATTTTTCTTGTCATGTGGATCTTTGGTTTTCTCAAGTCAAAAGATCCAGGCAGTTGGTAAGTTTCTCTGTGGGAATCCAGTTCCTCTGCCCTGTTGCTGCGCTCATCCACCGCACAGGCCCTCCGGCAAAAAGGGCCCTGGCTCCTAGTCCCTGCTTGGTTTCAAAAAAGGGTGCCAATGGCGCACGGGCGCGGGCGCGTGCACGCGCCTCCTATGAAAAAAAAGGGGCGCGGCGGATGGATAACGCTCGATGCGCGCCGCAGCGCTTCTGCACATGTGCAGGCGTCCCAGCATGACTAAAAGACACAGTACAAGTGTCAGCTGGATGCAAACAGAGCTAGCAACAAACAGTGGCACACAGAGGCGGTTGATGCAGGCATCCCCATAGAAAGGCACTTTAGTGGACACCAGCTGGTATATAGCAGCAACTGTGTTAGACTATTACCAGCAAAATTGGTGTATGACGACGGGAATACCTCAGCTTTGTGCTTAAAGGATATGTCGTCCAGACGCTCCGGAAATAAGTCTTCCAGGAAGCCAAAGGGGTCTCCATCGGGCTCTGAGGATATTGGGCATGCTTGTACTGCACCAATCTCCCCTGAAAATTCAGAGGTCAGTAGCCGTAGGAACCCCGCAGGAGTGCCTGGTGCTGTGGCTGTCCCCAGTCCACCTGCTCCTGTATATATAACAGAGGAGGTTTTATCCTCAACTCTGGGAGGATTGGAAGAGAGATTAACAGCATTGATCGCTGCTTCCCTGTCACAGGGAAAGCGCGTCCGATCTCCGTCTCCTCCTTCAGAGTGCCTGTTAGTGGAGGAACAGCCCCACACAGGGATCGACCTACCTGAAGGGGATCAGGATGAGGTTGATTCAGTTATAGAGGAATCAACAGTGGAAGAACCTTTCTCAGCATCTCAGGCTGAAAGATTATGGGTTCAGTCTCTGACTAACATGGTCCGATCAGCATTTAAAATGCCTCTGGCGGAACCATCAACCACTACGGTTTCCTTGCTGGGGTCGCTGAAAGCTCCCCAGACTGTCTGTTCCTTCCCAATCCACCCTTTATTGGAAGGGCTTATTTACCAGGATTGGGAGCATCCTGATAAAATATTTACTCCCCCCAAGAGATTTCCAGTGATCTATCCCATGGAGGATAAGTTCATAAAAAAATGGAGGGTCCCTACAGTGGACGCAGCCATCTCTTGTGTAAATAAATCACTGACATGTCCAGTAGATAATGTTCCAATGTTCAAAGAGCCAATAGATAAAAAATTGGAGTCTTTACTAAAATCTGCTTTCTCTACAGCAAGCATGGTGACACAACCTGCAGTAGCAGCGATTGGAGTCTGCCAAGCAATGAAAGATCAGTTGAAACAAGTCTTAAGGGACTTACCAGATCAGCAGGCTCTTGCCCTAGCTGACCTACCTAGAGCCTTGTGTTGCGGTGGACGCCATAAAGGATACAATCCAACAGGCATTCCGCTTTACGCTGTCTGTAGACATATGCGTAGGCTTCTGTGGCTCAAAAACTGGTCTGCTGAAGCTCCCTGTAAAAAACTGCTGGTTAGCTTCCCATTTCATGGAGAACACTTATCTGGAGATGATCTGGACAAATATATCCAAAAAACTTCTGCCGGTAAAAGTACACTCTTGCCGGTTAAGAACAAGGGTAGAAGTCCTTCTTTTAAGAGGCCTACTTCTCCAGTCCCGGGCACATCGGCTGTGAAGCAGTTCCGACGGCCTCCGCGGTCAATTCCAGGGGGCAGAAATCAGGGACAATCACAGGGTAACAAGAAACCCTGGGTCAAGAGAGGTACAAAACCTCGCCCCAAGTCATGAAGGGTTGCCCCCACTCAATCGGGTGAGGGGAAGACTTCAGTTGTTCACAGAGACCTGGCGGGACACCATCAGAGACAGATGGGTGACCTCCGCAGTAAGTCTGGGATACAGGCTGGAGTTAAAAGACATTCCTCCTGCCCATTTTATAAGGTCAAACGTGCCAAGCGATCCCCAGAAGAGTGGATCCCTCCTTCTGGCACTAGAACAACTATTGCTCCAATGGTAATCATGAAGGTTCCCTTGGAAGAAAGCGGGTTCGGGTTTTACTCGAACCTTGTCACAGTCCCCAAACCAAATGGGGACGTGAGGCCCATATTAAATATAAAAGGGCTAAACAAGTTCCTACATATCAGGACTTTTTCGGATGGAGTCGATCCGATCGGTGGCCACCGCCCTACAAGGGCAGGAATGGTTAGCCTCGATCGACATAAGGGATGCTTATTTGCATATTCCCATCTGTCCGGCCCACCAGAAATTTCTACGCTTTGCAGTAGAAGGGCGCCATTTTCAGTTCAGAGCCTTACCTTTCGGTCTGGCCACAGCACCACGAGTGTTCACAAAAATTCTGGCCCTGCGATTGGCCAAACTAGGAACACAAGGTGTAACGATAATGGTATATCTAGACGACTTGTTGCTGATAGACCACTCAGTGAAAAAAACTAGAAGTGGTCGTTCACAAGATAATCAAGTATCTGGAATCTCACGGTTGCATTATCAACCGAGACAAGTCAGCCCTAAAACCAGTCAAAAGTCTGGAATACTTGGGGGCTAAGACTGGATTCAAATCAGAGAAAGATTTTCTTACCTCCAGAGAAGGTGTCGTCTTTGAAAGATTTGACCCACTTAGTGGGTACAAAAAAGAAAACCATCCATACGCCTGTGTATGAGGCTGCTGGGAAAAATGGTGGCTTCATTCGAAGCAGTACCCTACGGTCAATTCCATTCAAGGAACTTGCAGAGGGCCATACTGTCAGCCTGGAACAAAAAAGTTCAGGCTTTAGACTTACCAATGTCCCTGTCCCCTTCCGTTCGCAAGAGCCTCCATTGGTGGTTGGTGCCCCAGAATCTGGAAAAAGGGAAACCCTTCAGTCCGGTTTCTTGGAAGGTGGTCACTACAGATGCCAGCCTCATAGGCTGGGGGGCAGTACTGGAGCAATGGTCTCTCCAGGGCAAGTGGTCAGAAGCAGAGAAGGCCCTGCCCACCAATCTCTTAGAGATACGAGCAGCCCGGTATGCCCTAGTAGCATGGACATCCAAACTCCAAGGGTCACCTGTCAGAATTCAATCAGACAATGCCACAGCAGTGGCATATATCAATCACCAGGGTGGCACCAGGAGTCGTGCAGCCCAGAGGGAAGCGAATTGCATCCTGGAATGGGCAGAAAGATATGTCACAGCCATATCCGTGGTTTTCATCCCAGGAGTGGAAAATTGGAGAGCGGACTTTTTAAGTCGCCAGCAATTATGCCCGGGGGAATGGTCTCTTCACCCCGAGGTTTTCCAGGCAATATGCCAGCGGTGGGGAACACCGGATGTAGATCTGCTAGCATCCAGATTCAACGCAAAGGTGGACAGATTTGTGTCTCGCACAAAGGATTCCCTAGCTTGCGGTTCGGATGCCCTAGTGTTCCCTTGGGATCAGTTCAAGCTGATATATGCATTCCCACCGCGATTAATCCGCAGAATCAGGGTAGAAAAGAAACCAGTGATTCTGGTGGCTCCAGCGTGGCCCCGAAGGGCATGGTACGCGGAGATTGTAAAAATGTCAGTGGGAAGTCCTTGGACCCTCCCACATCGTCCGGACCTGCTTTCGCAAGGACCGATATACTACCCTTCCTTACCAGCCCTAGGTTTGACGGCCTGGCTATTGAAGCCCACATTCTAAAAAAGAGAGGGCTCTCTAATCCTGTGGTATCTACCATGATCAATGCCAGGAAGCCAGTATCCAGGCAGATCTATTATAGGATCTAGAAGGCGTACATCACGTGGTGTGAGGCCAAGAAATGGCATCCACGTAAGTACGTAATAGGTAGGATTCTGGACTTCCTACAGTGGGCTGTACATAGGAAGCTTGCCTTGAGTACTATCAAGGGTCAGACGGCCTTGTCAATATTTTTTCAAAGGCCCTTGGTTTTGCATTCATTAGTCAAAGCTTTCATACAAGGAGTGATGCGTATTAGCCCTCCGGTTAGTATTCCCATATGTCCATGGGACTTAAACCTGGTTCTGTCGGTTCTACAGAAACAACCATTTGAACCATTGTGGCACATTTCCTTGGTTCTTTTCACCAGGAAATAGATTTTCTTAGTAGCCATTTGTTCGGCTAAAAGAGTATCGGAATTAGCCGCCTTGTCCTGTAAGGAGCCATATCTGGTTATCCATAAGGACAGAGTAGTATTACGTCCTCATCCAGCCTTCTTCCTAAGGTGGTATCGAGGTTCCATTTGAACCAAGATGTGGTTCTTCCTTCCTTTTTCCCCAAACCTAGTTCGGTAGAGGAAAAGTTATTGCATTCTTTGGATGTAGTAAGAGCAGTTAAAGCTTATCTTAAAGCCACTGCTCAGATTCGTAGAACGGATACTTTGTTTGTTCTGCCGGAAGGCCCCAGAAAGGGTCAGGCAGCATCAAAAATCTACTTTAGCCAAGTGGATTCGACAGGTCATAATACAAGCCTATGGCTTGAAAAGAAGACCGCCTCCGTTCAAAGTTAGGGCGCACTCCACAAGAGCAGTTGGAACTTCATGGGCAGTGCATCACCAAGCCTCCCTGGCTCAAGTCTGTAAGGCCACAACATGGTCCTTAGTACACACGTTTACTAGATTCTACCAGGTAGACGTCAGAAGTCAGGAGGATGTCGCCTTTGGGCGCAGTGTGTTGCAGGCCGCAAAAGAGCCTCATGCCTGATGGCGCCCAGCTTATGTATAGTGTATCCCTCCCCTCATTGGGCATTGCTTTGGGACGTCCCATTAGTAATGACTAAGTCGCTCTGTGTCCCGTGATGTACGAAAAAGAAAAAGGGATTTTTATAACAGCTTATTTGTAAAATCCTTTTCTTGGAGTACATCACGGGACACAGAGCTCCCACCCCTCTTTTTGGGACACTTATTGCTTTGCTACAAAACTGAGGTGCTCCCGGATGGGAGGGGCTTATATAGGGGAGGGTACTTCCGGTTTGGAAGTTGCCAGTGCCAGCACCTGAAGGTAATCTATATAACCCATTAGTAATGACTAAGTCGCTCTGTGTCCCGTGATGTACTCCAAGAAAAGGATTTTACAGGTAAGCTGTTATAAAAATCCCTTTATATATCTCCATACATTGCCTATATACATATAGGTGGAGATTTACTAAAGCTGGAATCTTCAGAATCTGTGTTGGCTGTGCCTATCGGCTTCTAATTTCAGCTTGTTCAATAAGCTTTGACAATAAAACCTGGAAGCTGATTGGCTACTATGCAGAGCTGCACCAGATTTTGCACTCCCCAGTTTTAGTAAATCAACCCCCATAGTGTCAATATGTGCACAGTGTTTGATGTTTTAATCATTTAGAGATTTATCATTCTACAGTCCATATTTAAATTCATATTTATACATTTTTGGAGCCCCTAATGGAGTGGTTTGGCCCCCAAGACACGGCTGTTTTATGTGTGACCCGTAAATCGATTTGACCTCCCTAACCGTTTGGTCTGGTGCTCCTTCTGTTAGTTTAGGCTTTTGAGAGACTTTCTCCAGGGGACCATTGGGGGGGTAGCCTTGTTTCATGCCTAACCTGAGCCAGCGAGCTCTTCGATTATTTTGCCTTCACCACTTTGCATTAACCACTTCAGCCCTGGAAGAATTGGCTGGCCAAAGACCAGAGCACTTTTTGCGATTCGGCTCTGCGTCGCTTTAACTGACAATTGCGCGGTCGTGCGGCGTGGCTCCCAAACAAAATTGACGTTTATTTATTTTTCACACAAATAGAGCTTTCTTTTGGTGGTATTTGATCACCTCTACGATTTTTATTTTTTGCGCTATAAACAAAAATAGAGCGACAATTTTGAAAAATTCGTGACGGCGACATTATGGCAGACACATCGAACACTGTTGTCGCAATTTTGGGACCATTGTCATTTTTACAGCGATCAGTGCTATAAAAATGCACTGATTACTGTAAAAATGACACTGGCAGTGAAGGGGTTAACCACTAGGGGGGGGAGGGGTGAAGTGTGTCCTAGGGAGTGATTCTAACTGTTAGGGGACATCTCCCCGTTCTTCAGCTCTGTGACACGATCACGGGACACCGGCGGACATCGAGTCCGCGGGTCCCTCGGGCACTGTCACGGAGCGTGCGCGACCATACATCGGCAAATTAAAGGGGACGTACCTGTACACCCATCTGCCTGTCCGTGCCATTCTGTCGATGTATATGTGTGTGTGTGCGCTGGTCCTTAAGTGGTTGATAAGTATTGGAGCCCCGGTTCCTCGTGGGTGTGTCCTCTGGGAATCTCCTTCATTCAGTCATGGATATCCCCCTTGTTTTTTTATCTCACAGATGGCAGATACAGACTCCGTCTCATCCGGCAGCTCGTGGGAACCAGTGATGAGGAGCAAAAACGGCTGCAAAGTGCTGAACAAAGGCATCCAGACAGGTAGGTCACCTCCACCACCACGACAGAATAGACATGGAGCCAAACCTGAAACACAGTATGTACCAGATGGAGGTTTGTATGTCCAGCAATGGAGCTCATAGGAGACCAGCATCAAGTCTCCGCTATGGAGATGAGGGAGCAGGGAGAGCATAGCTCAGGTCAAGTACAGATACAAGGATGAACTGAATTTCCTGTGAGCCAACTAATGACCCTTGTCCTTTGAGGAGCCACTTAAAGGGAACCTCTCCAACACCAGAAATAGAGAGACATCACTCATTTTACAAATCTTTCCTAAATTTTTATATGTATTTTTATTAAACAGGATTTATATAGTGGCAACAATTTACGCAACGCTTTACAATATAAAGGGAAACAATAAGGGGGCCCTGCTCCTGGGAGCTTACAATCTAATAGGGTGGGGCTGTTGGAACAAAAGGTGATAACTTTGGGGGATGAACTGATGGAAGAAAAAAAAATGTGGTTATTGGCTGAAGGCAGGATAGGCTTCCCTGAAGAGATGAGTTTTCAAGGATCGCCTAAAAGTGGACAGAGTAGAAATTAGCAGGACAGATTGGGGTAGGGAGTTTCAGAGGTTGGGAGAGGCGCTGGAGAAGTCCTGGAGGCGAGCATGGGACAAGGTGACAAGGGAGCTAGAGAGCAGGAGGTCCTGGGAAGAGTGGAGAGGACGGGTTGGGTGATATTTGAAGACAAAATGTATTTTATTCATGTTATTTACCTGTAAAATCCTCCCTTGTGGAGACCTCCAAAAGACTGAGACTGCCGCTGAGCGTCACCAATTTGGATGGAGAAGAGCAAGAAGGGTGGGACTTTAAATGAAGCGCTGGGTTGCAAGAAAACTATTAGGTGGACCAAGAGAATTGTATTTAAAAGATCATAGAGCACATACAAACAGTAATGGTATTGAAGTACATGGTAAACATGGTGTAACAATAGACATGATGATAACGTAAAGTTTCATGATGTAACCACTGCTATATGGGTAAACAGTAAACATGGTTAGGCAATATACATAGAGGTATGGTAAGGGTAATGTCACAATTTAAGGACAAAAACAAAATGTAATGGGTCACCAACCAAGAGTAATGTAAAATCGTAGTAAAGGAGTAATGCCTGCAGGGCCTATGGCCTTTGAACCTGTAGAGATTGAGGTAGCGGGATGGGAACTTGGAACTATAAAAACACGGCTTAATGTCGCTCGACGCGTTTCGTGGCCGCTATGCCACTCATCAGGAGCATGCGCGTGGTAGATCTAGAGTGGAAAGATTATGTAAGTACAAAGATAGGAGTATGGATGGGGGTAAAATATAAACCCCCTGCACCGCAGTGCATACTTACAATGATAGTTTATAATTGATGGGGTGTGGGTAGGGCATGAGGGTTAAAATGCTATATAGGGAAGTGAAGGGAGGAGCTGGGCCAGCACAGGCAGTAATTAGACACTTCGAGAAAAAGAGAGGGCTATGACAAGGAGAGAGAGGGGATTGTGCTAGGGTATTGACTTTAAAATAAGGACACTTACCTGTCCTGGTCGCCCGCAATGTCGGCACCCGAATCTGATCTGTCCCTCGGCTCTCGGGTGGAGGCGCCGCCATCTTCGGTAAAGGATTTAGGAAGTGAAGCCTTGCGGCTTCACTTCCTGGTTCCCTACTGCGCATGCGCGAGTCGCGCTGTGCAATCCCACTGGTCCCTGCTGTCTTCTGGAAACTGTGTGTCTTCCAGAAGACAGCGGGGGGGGGGCAGAGGAGGCGCCATGCTTGGCGTAGGTCGTCGCGGCGACCTATGCCCGGAAGTGGGAGCAAATACCTAGATTAGACAGGTATCTGCTCCCTCCTCCCCCTGAAAGGTGCCAAATAATGTGACACCGGAGGGGAAATCCGAAAAGCGGAAGTTCCATTTTTGGGTGGAACTCTGCTTTAAGGAAAGGAAAATTTTACCTGAATTTTTTTGGTGACAGGATCTCTTTAACCAGGATACCTACCTGGACTAAATTATTATTTTTCCCCCACTCCTCAATTCATACATGAATAACTATAGAAAGAATCCAATGTAAGGGAATACTCGAGTGGGGCGGGGGTGTACAGGCCTGGGAACTCAAACAGGGATGGTGGGAACCCCTCATAATGGGCACAGCAGCTGTACAGACTCTGGAAATCGGCACAGGGATGGTGGGGAACCCCTCATAATGGGCACCCCTCATAATGGGCACAGCAGGTGTACAGACCCGGGAACTCAGTACGGGGATGGTGGGAACCCCCCATAATGGGCACAGCAGGTGTACAGACCCGGGAACTCAGTACGGGGATGGTGGGAACCCCCCATATTGGGCACAGCAGGTGTACAGACCCAGGAACTCAGCACAGTAATGGAGAGAACGCCTCATAATGGGCACAGCAGGTGTACAGACTCGGGAACTCAGCACAGGGATGGTGGGAACCCCCATAATGGGCACAGCAGGTGTACAGACTCGGGAGCTCAGCACGGGGATGGTGGGAACCCCCCATAATGGGCACAGCAGGTGTATGGACCCGTGAACTCGGCACAGGGATGGAGAGAACCCCTAATGATGGGCACAGAAGTTTTTCAGACCCAGGAACTCATAGCATGGATTGGGCCCAGCAGGTGTGCAGATCTGAAAACTCAATGCAAGGATGGTGGGTACCCCCCATAATGGGCATAGCAGGTGTGCAGACTCAGGAACTCAGTGCAGATATCTCACTAGTAGAGTCCTTGAGAGATGGAAGAGACTGTTGAGTGGTTTAAAGGAACACTGTCTCTTTTACTTTTCATTCCACCATGTAGATTAACTGGCTCCACGCTCCCTTTCTCATAGGGGATCTGGAAATTGTGACCAGCGCCACCAAGAGACACACCCGAGATGTTGGAACAACATTCCCGTCCCCGGGAGGAGCGATGCTGAAGTCTTTGGCGGAGCGGGAAATGCCTGCACACAGCATCAGTGGTGTAAGAAGGCCAAAGGCCAAGCGGTATATTCCACCGGGTGAGTGAGATCAGAGGGGCTGCCATTTTTATTTATTGGGCCTGTATTAATGAAAGATCCATTGAGTGGCCACTCCCAGGTGCTAATTTTATGAATGCCTGTTGGAAGCACATGGAAACGTTAATGGTGACATGCAGTCAAATCTACGCTTGTCTATCCAAGTTTTATGATCTCCAGAATTCAGTAATAACCTGAAGGTGGCACATTCTTTAAGGGTTTCTTTAAAACAAAAGCTGTCTTTTTTATTTTTATTTTTTTTAGTTGACTGGCTTAGGTTTATTCACATCAGGTGCAAGTTGCGTTGTTTTTTTGCAGGCTCAAAACAAGGACATTCTAAAAACAATTGTCTATTTTACGCTCCCTTCACACCACACTAGAGCAGCAATGCAACGCACCTATTCAAATAAAATAAAATCTACCATTTTGTATCCTCTGAGGCAGAGGTCATCAACCCCCGGTCCGCGGCCCAAAGCCAGGCCGTACCGCCTCTCTAGCTGGGCCGAAATGTGAATGACACTGTCAGTGCTGTACCGCCGCTATAGCCGGGCCACAGAGGAGACCATCAGCGATGCAGCTGCCCGAGCAGAGAGATGACACCATCTCTCTGCGCTACGCAGAGGCTCGCCGCTGTCCCGCCCTAACATACGGCGCTGCAAGGCTACGCTACACAGAGGCGCGGCCGGCCAATGAGAGAGAGAGAATGACGTCATCTCTCCGCCCACCCTCGCTATGTACCAGCTCAATACATTCCTGCAATCTCCAACGGCTCCCCCTGACTTTCCCGTGCTGAGACTGTAAGTACAGTGGGCACTGCAGAGGGACTTTTTATACTGGGACATTTAATGACTTTTGTGTACTGGGACATTTTAATGATTTTTGTGTACTGGGACATTTAATGATTTTTGTATACTGGGACATTTAATGATTTTTGTGTACTGGGACATTTAATGATTTTTGTGTACTGGGACATTTAATGATTTTTGTGTACTGGGACATTTAATGATTTTTGTGTACTGGGACATTTAATGATTTTTGTGTACTGGGACATTTTAATGATTTTTGTGTACTGGGACATTTTAATGATTTTTGTGTACTGGGACATTTAATGATTTTTGTATACTGGGACATTTAATGATTTTTGTGTACTGGGACATTTAATGATTTTTGTGTACTGGGACATTTTAATGATTTTTGTGTACTGGGACATTTAATGATTTTTGTGTACTGGGACATTTAATGATTTTTGTGTACTGGGACATTTAATGACTTTTGTGTACTGGGACATTTAATGACTTTTGTGTACTGGGACATTTAATGATTTTTGTGTACTGGGACATTTAATGATTTTTGTGTACTGGGACATTTAATGATTTTTGTGTACTGGGACATTTAATGATTTTTGTGTACTGGGACATTTAATGATTTTTGTGTACTGGGACATTTAATGATTTTTGTGTACTGGGACATTTTAATGATTTTTGTGTACTGGGACATTTTAATGATTTTTGTGTACTGGGACATTTTAATGATTTTTGTGTACTGGGACATTTAATGATTTTTGTGTACTGGGACATTTTAATGATTTTTGTGTACTGGGACATTTAATGATTTTTGTGTACTGGGACATTTAATGATTTTTGTGTACTGGGACATTTTAATGATTTTTGTGTACTGGGACATTTAATGATTTTTGTGTACTGGGACATTTAATGATTTTTGTGTACTGGGACATTTAATGATTTTTGTGTACTGGGACATTTTAATGATTTTTGTGTACTGGGACATTTAATGATTTTTGTGTACTGGGACATTTAATGATTTTTGTATACTGGGACATTTAATGATTTTTGTGTACTGGGACATTTAATGATTTTTGTGTACTGGGACATTTTAATGATTTTTGTGTACTGGGACATTTTAATGATTTTTGTGTACTGGGACATTTAATGATTTTTGTGTACTGGGACATTTAATGATTTTTGTGTACTGGGACATTTTAATGATTTTTGTGTACTGGGACATTTTAATGATTTTTGTGTACTGGGACATTTAATGATTTTTGTATACTGGGACATTTAATAATATTTTTACACTGGGACATTTAGGGCCGGTTCACACTGCAGCGATGTCCGAGTTCGGATGTGATTCGCACCACACCGCACTGCAGTGCACATCACATGCGATCTCTGTGCGATTTCAGCCATACAAATCGTATGGCTGAATTTGCATCAAACTCACACGCATCAAACTCACACAGGACCCTTTTTTTTGTCCGCAGCAGAATCAGATCGCATGGGTGTTTACACCCATGCGATCCGATTCCTGTCAGAGTTTGCAGATCGCACTGAGATATACGAACTGATTTGGGGGTGTCGTTAACTTTTAACTGACACTCCCAGCAGTTCGCATAGGGCAATGTGAACTGCCACCGGAAAACCTGCGATGCGGGAACCTGCAGTGGATTCGCAGGGTTCCCGCACCGCAGCAGTGTGAACCGACCCACACGTCGTGATTCCTCCCCCCCTCCTACCGGGCCTTGGAAAAATATTCTTCCACAAAACCGGTCCTTGGTGCCAAAAAGGTTGGGGACCGCTGCTCTGAGGGACACAGGTGTTCAGAAAGAGTCTGCTTATACTGCCACCTACAGGACACTGGCAAACAGAAAAATCATAAGCCAGCCTCCGTACAACCCCTTCTCCTCCCAGCATGCCTCAGTTTTGTGAGAAGGAGATACACAGGGCCAACAAGAAAACTGAGAGGGGTGGAACTTGTGTTGCTCAATGAACTCAAACAAAAGTATTTTATGGTAAGTGCACAGAATCGTATTTTCCCCATCATCCATTGAGTGACACAGGAAATCAGAAACAGTTCAGGATGTCCTAAAACAAGTCCAATTGAGGGGTAGAAACAGCCATTGATGGACCCAAGGCATTGGGAGCCATCAGGAACACAGGGATGCCTGAAAGACTAACCTCTGACTCTAAGGGCCCATACACACGATCAGACTTTTTGACAACGAACCTCCAACAGACCTGTTTTTGCTGAAAATCCGACCGTGTGTACGCTCCATCGGACAAACTTTTTTGGTTTTCATGGGACAAATGTTCGCTGTGCAAACTTTCCGGCAATCAAAGTCCTACGTCGGCTAATCCGATCGTGTGTACACAAATCCATTGGACTTGAGTCCAAAGTACAAACGCGCATGCTCCGAACCAGTGCAAAAGATCAGACAACAATAGCAGAAGTTGACCAAAGGGTGGCGGTAAAGAGCTGAAAAACCACGTGATTTGGTGAAAGTTGACTGAAAAAGTCCTGCCGTGTGTATGCATACCAAGTTCACGCCCAACGTCCTTTGGACAAAAATCCACGGAAAAGTTGGTTGGAAGTCCGACCGTGTGTATGAGGCTTAAGCCAGATGAGGAGAATTCTAGCAAGATGGGAACTGCCATTACCAAGGGAAGACCTCAGAGGATCCACCTGATGCTCCAGACCAAGACAAGGATACTACTGAATCAGTCAACATGAGGCTGTTGGAACTCACTAGCAATCCACCAAAACACATAGAACAACAAAGCCTGAAAAAAAAAAGATCTAAACCAACAACGAGGTGTGGTAAACCCACAAACACTACCGGGATATGTCCCATAATAATTTGGATAAACAAAAAAAAGGGGGCAAGAGGAAAAAGGCCAGCCGGTCCATGTGAGAAGGTCCAAGCCTTAATATCTTAACCCGTCTCACTAAGTGCCCTGATAGCATGATGCTCCAGACCAGGGCAAAGATACTACTGTATCAGTCAACATGAGGCTGTAGGAACCCACCAGCAATCCACGAAAACATGTAGAACAACATGAAAAAAAGCACTAAACCATAATGGGGATGGTATTGACACCGCCCCAAATGATCCAGAAATATTTAGACAGAATAAAGGTGGATAAAGCATCAAGACCAGATGGCATACACCCACAGATCATAATTTTTTTTTTAGCTCTGTCATTTCAAAGCCATTGTTTCAAATCTTTAGGGACTTTTTAATGACTGGAATAGTACTACCCTAAGGCCAATGTGGTGCCTATATTTAAAAAGGGATGAAAGTCTTTACCAAGTAACTATAGACCTGTTGAAGCCAATGGCTGCGCTGCTATCAATCATCCAATGAATGAGCTGAGAAGAGTTGAGAAGCCAGCACGTTCACAACGTGGGACTTTCGAGGGCTCAGGGAAGTAAACGGGGGGGGGGGGGGGGCGCTAATCGTCAGATGTTTTTTCACCTTAATGCATACAATGCATTAAGGTGAAAAAAGATGTGACTTTACAAGCCCTTTAATAAAAGACTACATAGATGAGTACTTACTGGGAAAAAAATATTTTAGGCAACAGACAGCATGGATATGTCCTATAATAACAGATCCTCAATGGGAAATTTGGACAAACAAAAAAAAAATGTGGGAATGTCCAAGCCTCAAAACCCTAACCCGTCAAAATTCAGAGAAAGGGGTTTCCAGGTTAAGAGCAGAGATTGCCATGATTGGGCAAACAACCTTGCAGTGAGATGTCTCACTAAGTGCCCTCACACCATGAATCTCCAGACCAAGACAAGGATACTACTGAATCCGTCAACACGAGGCTGTGGGAACTCACCAGCAATCCACCAACACAAGCAGAACAACACAGCCTGAAAGAAAAAGGGAGCTAAACAAACGACGAGGTGTGGTCAACCCGCAAAGACTACTGGGATACTACGTCCCATAATAACAGATTCTCAAAGGGAAATTCGGACAGACAAAAAAAAATGGTCCAGAGGAAAAAGGCCAGCCGGTCCATGAGAGACGGTCCAAGTCTCAAAAACCAAACCCGTCATGATTCAGGGAAAGGAGTTTCCCAGTTAAAAGAGAAGTATGGGTTTCCTTTTTTTTTTTTTTTGCTTGCATCTATTCTATGTGAGCTGCTGATATCTATGACCCCTCCCAGCCCTCTCAGAAGTGCCCCCATTCTGGTAAAATCTAGATAAATACCTGTGGGAGGTTCTACAGTCGTTCATACAGCATCATCCTGACAATGGCCTGGATATGAAGTCTGGATCCCACCCCCTTTCCTGTAATTTTGCTTGATTGATGTCGGCTCTCCTCCCTCTGCTCGTTCCTGAAACTTCACAGAGCATAGCTGCCCCCCCTCCCTTCTCACTCCTCTCTCCTCCCCCTCCCTTCTCACTCCTCTCTCCTCCCCCTCCCTTCTCACTCCTCTCTCCTCCCCCTCCCTTCTCACTCCTCTCTCCTCCCCCTCCCTTCTCACTCCTCTCTCCTCCCCCTCCCTTCTCACTCCTCTCTCCTCCCCCTCCCTTCTCACTCCTCTCTCCTCCCCCTCCCTCCTCCTCTGCAGCATGTTTCAATGCTCAGAAGAGTTTCAGCACTTCAGTGAGTGTAATGTGAGAGAAGTCCCTGATAGTGCTGTGTAAGCAAAATATAGTGTAGAGTCTCAATCTATCAGCACAGCTACGTCTCTTAGGGGAGGGGGGACAGAGGCAGGGGGTCGTGTGTTGGTGCAGATGTTCACACCCCCTGAAACTTTTCAAACTGAAAATGGACCGTTTTTGCCAGATGAAGGAAAGTTCATGTGCACATGCTGTAAAAACTAGAAGAGGTAGGAGACTAATGTGATATGTACTAGTTATTTAACCCATCCCATACTTCTCCTTTTAAGAGCAAAGGTTGCCATGGTCAGACAAAACAACCTCATAGTAAGATGTCAAACATGAGAGCCCTGCGAGCACAGTATCCCAACAGATGACCAAAGAACCTTTGAAACCTACAAGGGTACCTCTCTCAAGGCCAGACTAACTAAAGTAAGAAGGGTGAACTAAAGACACCCACACAAGGATAGGCAGGGATGAGGACATGAGGATGAGCATGGACCCATCCACTTAACACCCATAGGTGTCTCTTGGCCTGACAGAAAAAAATCTTCAACCCTACCTAACTGTGTTCTAAGAAGCATCAAGCCCACCCCAATCCAGCGAAGCATCTTCAGCCAAGAGGCCGGAATCCTAGCTGCACTGCTAGGAACGTTTCCTGACTAGGGACAAGAACGAGGAAGGAGTCTGGAGGAACTTCCTCAGGAGACTGCACATTGGCCATAGCAGGAGGACCAATAAGAATAGTGAGGCATGCTAAGTAGAGGAGTGGTTATATGGGGGCTGGCTTCCGATATTCTTCTGTTTGCCACTGTCCCAACCTCCTGTAGATGGCAGTATAACCTGATTGCTTCTGAATTCCTGTGTACCTCAATGGACAATGGAGAAATTCGATTTTCGGGAGAGCTGTGTACACCAAGGGTAAAACAAGAATGCCTCCAGGTTGCCATATTGCAAGGAAGCCACATCTGAGTTTTTTGACAGTATTGGCAAAGTACAGTAGAAATGAATGTCGGTTTTAGTACCATAAAACGGTTTGTGTAGCAATTATATATTATTTTTATTAACCGTTTTTTGTCTTCAGACTCTGATAGTTGTGCTTGTCGTTGACAGGGCTGAGCTGGTTTGTCCCAGCTGATGGTACGAAGTGTGACTCGCCGAAGGAGAATAAGCTGAGCGGTCCCGGCCCTGCCTGGTACGAGTCCACGACAAACGCCAAACCGCGGAGAGAACCGCTGCGAGAGAGAAACCAACAGGGCCCAGCCATCAGAAGAGGGGAGAGCCTGAATATCGGATCAGAGCCAGGCAAAGATAATAAAATGGTCCAGCCGTTTGTCAGGGCCACCCTACAGGTGAGGACTGTGTCCATATCACTTCCATTGCCGGCCTCCAAGACCTGACCATCGCTGTAGTCCAGCGTACATGTTTGAGCTCGGTCTTTATTTGCGTATCCAACCTTACAAAGCTTTTTGCCATCCTGAAAAGCCCACTTGGCAGTCACTGTGTATTTCTTGTGTCAGGAGTTACTGAAGGTTCACCGGCCAGATTTCATCTTCCAATCGGGGGAGAGGGTGAAACGTTTACAGCTGCTCACCAAGGAGAGGAAACTGCAGAACATCTTCCAGAGTGAGAGAGAAGCACTCTTCAACCAGCCAGAGAGAAGAGGGAGGCCCTCCTACCACACTACATATAAAGGTGACCAGAGGGTTGTACCTGATGTATCATGGATGATGAACACAGTGTAGAAATGCCAACTTCATAATGAAGGGCTCCTGCTTGTATTATGTTCATAAAAGCAAATCAAGGAAAAAATATTATATTATGATTACTGTATGTGGTTAAGGCCAATCAAACTTTTTTTTTTATTCGCTAAATACATATTAGCTACATTAAAATGAAAGGTGTGAACATTCATACAGTTCATTATTTTTTTTTATTTTTTTTTTTAGAAAGAAGCCGTAGAAAAGCCTGTCCCCTGCCAGCGTGCTGCTGAGAAGGGCCCTTGCTTTCTGTGTGGAAGCAGTGGTCTCTCTGCAGAGGTCTGACAACACCCCCTACTGAGTCAGAGCTCTCCAATCAGCATCAAACTTAAGCTGTGCTGATTGCATGGCTATAGGTCTGACTTAGGATGTGTGTCAGGACCTGGATCACCTGCTGATGGCAGAGGGTTGTAGTTCCAGTGTCCACTAACGGGTGTCTCCTAGCAGCCAGCACCAGGTGGGAACTGCTGGCTGCTGGGAGACACCTGCTGGTGGACACTGAAGCTACAACACACTGCCCAGGTAACCACAGTGCTACCAGCAGGTGATCAAGGTCCTGACAGTGTGTGTGTGTGTCAGGCCTCTGCAGAGAGACCACTGCTTCCACACAGAGAGCAAGCGTGTTGGTAGGGGACAGGATTTTTTAATCAGTCTGCGGCTGCTTTCTAAATGTTTTCTTTTCATGTATCCTGGAATGTGTTTAGCTGATTTAAACTGAAAGTTTAATTGGGCTTTAATAGATGTAAGGATGTTATTTAGTAACAGTGGTGGGGATTGCAACTGTCCACTCAAGAGGAGGGATGGCTTGCAAGGGTTACCTTTTATTCCCAATCTTTTAAAAAGGAATGTATAAGGTGATACTTAATATTTTTAGTTTTGAATTGCAGTGGCCATGTTCCTGCTTATTGTCATCTTAATTTAGAGGATTCGCTGTAGTGTCTCTCCCCAGTCCAAAGCTGTGGTAGTCACCTTTCCTGACCCCGTTTCCGAAGACTCACCTCCCGGTGTGAGCGTGCTGTGTGCAGCACACCTGCTGTGCCCATTATGAGGGGTTCCCACCATCCCTGTGCTTTGTTCCCAGTTCTGTACACCTGCTGTGCCCATTATGAGGGGTTCCCACAATGCCTGTGCTGAGTTCCCAGGTCTGTACACCTGCTGTGCCCATTATGAGGGGTTCCCGCCATCCCTCTGCTGAGTTCCCAGGTCTGTACACCTTGTTGTGCCCATTATGAGGGATTCCCACCATTCCTGTGCTGAGTTCCCGGGTCTGTACACCTGCTGTTGCCACTATAAAGGGTTCACAGGTCTGTATACCTGCTGTGCTCATTATGAGGGGCTTCCACCATCCTTGTGCTGAGTTCCCAGATCTGTACACCTGATGTGCCCATTATGAGGGATTCCCACCATCCCCGTGCTGAGTTCCTGTGTCTGTACACCTTGTTGTGTCCATTATGAGGGGTTCCCACCATACCGTGCTGAGTTCCCGGGTCTGTACACCTGTTGTTGCCACTATAAAGGATTCCCAGGTCTGTATACCTGCTACCTGCTGTGCCCATTATGAGGGGCTTCCACCATCCCTGTGCCGAGTTCCCGGGTCTGTTCCCCTGTTGTGTCCATTATGAGGGGTTCCCATCATCCTTGGAGGAGCTAGGTGGGCACACGCAATACTTTCAGCTGGACAGAAACAAAGCTAGGACTTTGGGTTGGGAGATTTCACTGATATAGTCCCCCCCCCCCCACCAGACCCTTCAGTTATGTATAGTAGGTGGTGTGGGCTCCTGTCCTGGGCTATATCTGACTTGTTTTTCTTCATTTAGAAGCCAAAACATCCCAGAAAATGAAGAACATCCCCCGGGGTGAGATGGTGCAGAGATCCAAGAGGTGAGCGGACCCAACAGTCACCCTAAACCAAACAATCTACCTCCTTGGAGTTTGCATGACCACCACAATTCAGTCGATTGTGAAATCAACAAAATTAAAGAAGTACAGCAAAAGCTTGCTTGGCTGTACTTTTCCTGTGGATCACAGGAGTGCAGTTCGTTCTGCACTCCTGTGACCTGTTTTCAGCAGACAGAGGGCTGAATCTGACGTCACTGAGCCGGTCCAGGCTGAAAAAAGATCGTGACCACATGGTGGGGATCCACCCAGATCCCTAGACCGACATCTGGCTCAGCCCCTCAGCGTGCCACAGAGCCTGAATGTGCCGCCCCTGCCCTCTCCACACAGCCCAGCGCAGGGAGGGGGACAGAGCAGACAGACAATGACTGACCGTCACCAGCTCTCTGCTCCCGGAGCTCTGAGAATCGAGCAATCGGCGGTGTTGGATCGCTCCGTTCTCGGTCTTCGAGCCGGCGGGGGACAGATGCAGCATCAGAACAATTCTGCATCCACCTAGGTAAGTATGAGTCTAAAAAAAAATCCTCAACTTCTTTTTTTTTTTTAATAAATCAAGCAACCCACGCCTCAGACTAAAAATAGAAATATATATATATATACAGTGGAACCTTGGATTACGAGCATAATCCGTTCCAGGAGAATGCTTGTAATCCAAAGCACTCTCATATCAAAGCGAGTTTCCCCATAGAAGTCGATGGAAACGAAAATAATTTGTTCCACATTGACTTCTATGGCATGCAACACCGCATGTGGCCAGAGGTGGGGGGGCGCCGGAGAGACTCAGAAATACTCGGAGACAGCTCGTCTGCACTCGGAAACTGAGTGTTTCCAAACGGGCGCCCCCGCACCTCTAGCCAAATGCGGTATTGCACACCGCAGAGGCTTGAATCCTGCTCGTGTTGTGAGACAACACTCACAAACCGAGTCAGGATTTAAAAAAATAATAATTTAGCTCGTATTGCGAAACGCTCGTTAACAGCGTTACTCGCAATCCGAGGTTCCACTGTGTATATATATGTATATATGTATGTATTTTTTATATATATATATATATATATATATATATATATATATATATACACACACCCACACACTGTATATATGCGTGTGTATGTGTATGTGTGTGTGTGTGTGTGTATATATATATATATATATATATATATATATATATACATATACATATATCACACACACACACAGTGTATATATCACCCTATCCCGCACACCAAGCTGCTGCTATCCCTACTCTTTTATGGTGTAAGTGTTATAGTATATATCCCAATATAGCTACACTAAGTGCACAATCAAATATTATCAATAGCATTATAACCCCCCAATACAATCAGAAAAATATGTGATCAGAAATATTATAATGAACTATATAAAGCAAATCACGTGTCCATTAGAAATGTCCATGCAGCTAACACTTGATTTGCTTTATATAGTTCATTATAATATTTTTGATCACATATTTTTCTGATTGTATTGGGGGGTTATAATGCTCTTGATAATATTTGATTGTGCACCTAATGCAGCTATATTGGGATTGTGAAATCAAACTGGGCCATAAATTGACAATTTATTACATTTTATTTAAAGATCACACTGAAATTGTAAAAAAAAAAAATAGGGGGGAAAAAAACACAACAATTTTGTTGAAAGTGATCAGATTTTATTTCGCTTGGTTTGATCGGAGTTATTTGAATCCATCTTTTTGTGGTTGATTGAAAGAGGAAGTGTCAGTGTGCAGATCCTCTGCTCCTGCTGTCCTGCCCCCCCCCCCCATTCATTATTAATGCAGGGGGTGTACACAGGACTCACAGCCAAGTGGGCAGTAGGAATAGGCACTGTGAATCAGCCTTTAAAGAAGTTTTTTGACCGTAAACCTATTTCCTTCATCCTGTCCTCCAGGAGTAATCACACATGTGGCATTTTTTTCCCATTTTGGATGCAGAGCTAGCGTGGTCAACAGCGGCCGCTCCCCACACCCATCGCTATATGATCACTCGGCTCTGTAGGAGAGCGAAAACAAATTAGCTCTAATTGACGGCACTCGTCTCTGGCGTCAGTGGGGTTGCCACCTCATACCTTTAAAACCGAACACATATTATTTACACAGGTTCTGTGGCTGATTAAAGTGATTGTAAAGGTGCAGGTTGTTTTGTTTTTGTTTGTTTTTTGTTTTTTTTTTAAATAACAAACATGTCCTACTACCCTCCACTGTGCAGTTCGTTTTGCACAGAGTGGCCCCGAACATCCTCTTCTGGGGTCCCACAGCGGCTCTCGCACCTCCTCCCCGCATTAGATGACCCCCTCTGGGAAGCTCTCTCCTGAGGGGGTTACCTTGCGGGCGCGCTCCTGTGTCATACACTCGGCCCGGTGCCCGCGCCATTGGATTTGATTGACAGCAGCGGGAGCCAATGGCTGCGCTGCTATCAATCTATCCAATCAATGCCAAGACTCGGTGAAGAAGGGGACGCGCCGAGCAGGTGAACGGGCTCAGGTAAGTAAAACTGGGGGGCCGGTGATTGCCAAGTGTTTTTTCACCTTAATGCATAGGATGCCTTAAGGTGAAAAAACACAAACCTTTACAACCCCTTTAAGGTGGTAATTAAACTCGGTGCCTTATCTGCATTTAATCAGCCTCAGAACCTCTATAATTCATATGTGTTAGGGTTTAAAGGGATGAGGTGGCAACCCTAGGCATCAGCTGGAGACGAGGGCCGTTATTCAGCACAACAGAGGGAAGGGGCCGGATCGGATCACAACATAAGAACTTACAATAGTAAAGGATCAGTTGGCACTGGTGGGGCTACTAGGAGCTAAACAAGGGCTTCAGTGCTGTGCTTTATCTCTCTTAGGCACACCCATAAATTTGGGATTAAGTCTGGGGTGAAGCTGACAGCCAGCACAAAAAACATAAAGGGGGGTGCTTTTAACACAAAACCACAGCACAGATCAGAACAGCACCAAGTGCTGCCCCCTAGAGGAAAATGCTGACCCTAAAGTGAAACGGAGCACCAAAGTGGTTGGAATAAAGCTTCAAGAGGGGGCAATATTAAGCCTACTAAGGGCCACAACTAATTCATTCTACAATAAGATTATAGCACCATTATAGTAAAAATTGTAGCCTCCCACAATTTTTCTCAGAGAAACGGCCATAAAACATTTTTTATCTAAAGAAGTCTTCATCAACTGAAGAGGTGCATTAAATCATTGAACTGGTTGAAGAGCACCAAGAAGAACCGAGACATACACATTGGGGCCCATATCTGCCCGTTTTACAAGTCTGTGCTAAGATCACATAACTCATTCCAGTCCTCCCTTTCTATGGGCTGGTGGGCTGTGGATTATTTGTTTCTGGTCATGAGTTTATTTTCCTCTCTTTGTTGTCTAGGATATACGAGCAGCTTCCAGAAATAAAGAAGAGGAAGGAGGAGGAGAAGAGGAGGTCGGAATATGAAACGTACCGGCTGAAAGCTCAGCTCTTCCGCAAGGTTTGTGCCAGTAACATGTAATACACAAAAATGGCCACAAGATGGCAGAAGTTTTTCACCTGAGAAACGCGTTTTATATATACATTACACTTCAATTTAAAAGCAGGGTGGTCTTAAACCAAAGATTTCCCCTCGTTTTTGTATATATATATATATATATTTTTTTTTTCTTTCTTACCTTTTTAGAAGTACATAGGTGTACTTCCGTCCTAGCCCGGCCGTGGCGCAGTTCGTCACGTCCTCTTCTGCGGCGAGCCCTCCTCCTTCTCCCCCGCTGCCTTCTGGGACCTGTGTGTGTCCCAGAAGATGAGCTGGCCATTCACAAAGCGTTGTGCGACTTGTGCATGCGCAGTAGGAAACCGGCTGTGAAGCTAGATCCCTCCACTGCCAGTTTCCCTTAGTTGTAATGGCGGCGCCTGCACCCAAGCCCGTGAACGAACCTGGACAGGTAAGTGTCCTTATTAAAAGTCGGCAGCTACAGTATTTGTAGCTGCTGACTTTTAAAAGCAATTTTTTCGCGGCTGGAACTCCGCTTTAACATTCCCCAGTATGATGTTCAAGTGTAATGAATATCTAGAACATGTTTCCCTTGCCCCCTCTTCCTCTCCTTTCAAACTCTTGGGACAAAGTGATGAGAAGAAGGGAAAAATACATCCCTTGAAATGTTCATGGTCCTCCCTGTTGCCCCCCGGGTGCTTCAGACCTTAGCTGTGCAATCTGCTGATCAGTTGCTTGAGCATGCACACCTAAAGGGATGCCAGGGATGTCTTCTTTCATAAAACACTTAGGAACAAATTGATTAATGTTAGAGAAAGCTAATAGCTGTGAGAGGCAGGTCAAGAGACTTTTGATTGAAGTTGTTCAGATAGGAAATGAAGGTGGGCTCAGCTGCCTGCTGTCGCTTTAAAGGGGTTCAATCGTGGAGATGCAAGTGTAAAGCCTCGTACAAACGGTCTTACTTCAAACAAACGTTTCCGTTGATTTTTGCCTGAATGGAGTTGGCCGGGCACACCCATAGCATACACACGGCAGGACTTTTCTGCAAACTTTCCCCATACTTTCCCAACATCACGTGGTTTTTCTGCTCTTTACCGCCACTCTTTGGTCAACTTCTGCTATTGTTGGTTGATTTTAACATTAGTTCTGGGCATGCGTATTTGTACTTCGGACAAAAGTCCGATGGATTTCTGTACACACGGTCGGACTTTGCACCATCGGACTTTTGTTGCCGAAAAGTTTGTCCGTTTGCAGAGCGAACTTTTGTCCGATGAAAACCGAAAAAGTTTGTCCGATGGAGCGTACACACGGTCGGATTTTTTGGAAAACGTGCTCATTTTGAAGTTTGTTGGCAAAAAGTCAGACCGTGTGTATGAGCCTTTAGTTTCAACTCAGGGAGGACTTGCTACAAATGTGGGGAAAAAGATAAGACTGGAATTTAGCTTTATTACACAGATCACAGGGGGGCTTAAAGGGGCACTACATGGAGAAGCAGAATATGGAACTCCTCTGGATCCCAGAATAAAACGAGATGGATGGGGCTTCGGTTTTGTTGTGTCATCTTTTTTTTTTTTTTTTTTTTACTTTTCTATCTTCTCTTGTAGAAAGTGACCAACCACATCCTGGGCAGGAAGACCCCCTGGAACTGACCTCAGGAGGAACCCCGCTCTTCATCCTCACCGCAGTTTGCCTTAATCCCTCTTTATGTGAATCTAGAACCCGGCACAACGTCTGTCTGTTTTTATCACTGTGATCCAAGTGTTTCTACATTATTTATTTGTGTGTAGGTTGTACATGTATTTATAACACAATGTATTTTTCTAAGAATATAGAGGAAAGTTTTTTTCTATTTTTAATATTTGTTTAAAACAGATTTAATTTAAAATTTTACTTAAAACCGAAGTGCAATGTTAGAATGTAATGCCTCCCCTTTGTTCTCTTACTCTCTTCCTAATTAACACGCAATTAAAAAATTTTTTATCAACAAGATGTTCGTGTTTGAAAAATATCCCTCCAGTTCACAACGCCCCTCACCAGAGACTTCTACCAGCACCGCTTCTTCGGATCCGATCCGATCAATCTTGTTGCTGACTTTTGGGTGTAGAATTTTGTCGCAATTGTGGATGCGATATGTGCATTCCGTCCTAGCCCGGCCGCGGCGCAGTTCGTCACGTCCTCTTCTGCGGCGAGCCCTCTTCCTTCTCCCCCGCTGCCTTCTGGGACCTGTGTGTGTGCATTCCCCTTAGAAGGTCGTGGTGGTGTTGGTTATACCGTATATACTCGAGTATAAGCCGAGTTTTTCAGCACATTTTTTTGTGCTGAAAATGCCCCCCTCGGCTTATACTCGAGTCTGTGTCCATCTTCAACTTTGTGCGCCTGATCCCGGCCAGCTGTAGGTCCCCTAGACCCCAAACTTGGAAAACATGTAGCCCCACTCTTCCTCTATAAGTGTGCAAAGTTTGTTGTCCGGGGAGAACCGATTTTTCAAAGCCGGGCACCCCTTCCATAGACTCCCATGTTAAACGGTAATTTCTCTGGTGATTTTGGGGACCCTGTACTGGTCGGCCCTAGGTCCCCTGGACCCCAAACTTGGCACACATGTAGCCCCACTCTTTATAAGTGTGCAAAGTTTGTTGTCCAGGGGACCTACGGCCAGGGAGCACCGATTTTTCAAAGCCAGGCACCCCTTTCATAGACTCCCATGTTAAACGTCAGTCTAGTCACACAGCGTCGGAGATCAGGTAGGGAGATTGGGCACAGTAAGGCATGGGCACAGTAAGGCATGCAGATGGACACCCTAGGCCAGTGATGGAGAACCTGGGCACCCCAGATGTTTTGGAACTACATTTCCCATGATGCTCAACTACACTGCAGAGTGCATGAGCATCATGGGAAATGTAGTTCCAAAACATCTGGGGTGCCAAGGTTCACCATCACTGGTCTAGGCTTATACTCGAGTCAATACGTTTTCCCAGTTTTTTTTTGTGGTAAAATTAGGTGCCTCGGCTTATATTCGGGTCGGCTAATACTCAAGGATATATTGTAATTTTTCACTTAGTGCAGTATGATTGTTTTGAAAAGGGTTAGAGGGGTGGAATTGCTACCCCAGAATTTTTTTTTTTTTTTAGGAGGGGTTACACCAGGTGCAGTTACTTTTAACCATTATGGGTATGGTGGCATCTGGCTAGGATTTTCTCCTAACCCTCCCCTCTCCCTTCTTCCTTTTGAGCGATGCTTGAGGTAGGTTGGCTGGCTGTATAACAAGATGGAGAAGCTCCACAGATCCAAGGAGACTTCAGTGGAACGCACTTCATCTGGGCTGATGGACCATTAGAAGATGATGACCTCAATCCTACGTAACACCTTTGAGATAAACTGGAAAGCCATTCCCACAGACACCCTACAAAAATCGTGTAGAAAGCCTTCCCAGAGGAGTGGAGGATGTTATAGCCACAAAGGAAGGCCAACTCCATTATAATGACCATGGTTTTTCACTAGGATGTCCAACAGCTTTGTATATTTGTGATGGTCAGGGGGGAGTGGGGGTGTCCACAAAGCTTGGACATGTGTTGGTGGGAATTAGTTTTCGGGGAGGAGGTTACCAGGTGCAGTCCCTTTTTAACCGTTTTGTGAATGAAGGGGCAGGTTGACATTTTGAAGGGCATTTGCGTACTTTGTGGAGAAATTGTTATTGTATCCAATCAAACCAGGTTCTCCTAATGCCCCGTACACACGATCCGAATAAGGCAAAAAGGAAAATGTCTTTCTGGACAGCCGCACTCAAAACAAAAGTTGCCTTTATCGTAAAGTCAAAGCAGCACTACAAATCACAGCAGACCGGACAGCTGACGCGTTTCACACTATTCTTAGTGTTTAATCATAGCTTATCCGAATATCGTACGACTTTTTCCGCTTAATAGTCGCAAGTAGAAATTAAATAAGTTATTAAAGTCACGAAAATTCTCGTACGACAAAAAAAGATCGGAAGTGATGTCATGTGTTGTAATGTATTTGAATTGTATTTTCGGACGACAACTGTACTGACTAAACGAAAATCGTACCTTCTGGTATCGTACAAGGAAAATTTTCGCGCATGTCCGATAAAATAATATCGGATGAACTGACATGATCGACTCTCGAAAGCTCTGTACTAACGATCCGATTATCGTACGATTCTTCCTCGGACGACTTTTTTCATACGATATTCGGATCGTGTGTACAGGGCTTAAAGCAAGGGAAGGCAACTTTTCAGAGGTTAAGATCCACCTGGACAATATGGAGGAAATCCAAGACAAAGACAGCGTCACTTCATGTCACCACCTAACAGTAGTGTCCTGTTTCCCTTTCACATCACCCCCACCACAGTAATGTCCTCTGCCCCCTCCCCCCAAATGTGTGTCCACTGCCAACCAATGTCCTCTGCCCTTTTCACATCCCCCCCCACTCCCACTTTAGTGTCTTCTACCCCCCCCCCTACCCACTGAAGTGTCCTCTGCCCCTCCTCCCGCCCCCACAGTAGTGTATTGTGCCCCCAACTGTAGTGTTCTCTGCCCCCCCCCTCATCACCCCCACAGTAGTGTCCTCTGTGCCCCCTCACTCCCAGTAGTGTCCTCTACCCACCTTCACATCATCCCCATCACAGTAATTTCCTCCCTCCCCCAAATGTGTGTCCACTGCCACCCAGTCTCCTCTGCCCCCTTCACATCCCCACCGTAGTGTCTTCTACCCCTCCCCTCCCTAGCAGTGTCCTCTGCCCCTTCACATCACCCCCCCCACCCACTGAAGTGTACTCTGCCCCTCCTTCCTCCCCAACAGTAGTGTATTGTGCCCCCCCAACTGTAGTGTCCTCTACCCACCTTCACATCATCCCCACCACAGTAATGTACTCTGTCCCCCTCCCCCACAGTGTCATCTCCCCCCTTCCCATTTCCTCCTCCACATTGTAGTGACCTCTGTCCTATTCACATCATCCCCCCCCCCCCAGTGTGTAGGTAGCACGCTTCTTCCTTACATAGGTGTATTGCAGAGCGGGGTGCAGGAGGCAGCACAGCACTGGATGGAGGGCGGGAGCTGCCAGAGTTAACTTTACATATTAACAAGCTGGTGATTGGTTGCTAGAACTGCCCAGGGCTGCTGGTTAACTGAGGCAGCTCGCCGCCCTCCATCCAGTTTTGTGTTGCCTACCGCTCTCCGGTCTGCAGTGAAGAGGGAAGCGGCGGAGGCTGGGCGGGGGGAAAGGACTGGCAAAGTAGGACCGTGTTCTTGATCTGCCCGACGGCTGCCCATGGTCAACGACCTACCGACCCCCATCCTAAAGGCTTCTGTCTTGACTTTTGAGTAAAGGATTCAAATCCTCCATTAGATGTTATTTGTTAATATAACATTTGTGAGACCAAAATCTGTCCAGTTCAGGACATTCCCAGAAGATGTGTAGGATGGGGCCTTTGGCAGAGCCACATCTCCTCCCAGCACTTTCCATCTACATTCAGAGACATGCAGACTAGAACCATCTTGGCAGGATATCTATTACCAACCGAGGCTTTTTTGGGAAAAGAGTATTATGTGTTCTGTCTGTGTCTTTTCCTATTTTTGTATAAAAGAGTTGGTGCAACTGGAAGATAGGAGCAGACATTGGGGGTTATTTACGAAAGGCAAATCCACTTTGCACTACAAGTGCAAAGTGCACTTGGAAGTGCAGTCGCTGTAGATCTGAGGGGAAGCTCTGCTGATTTTATCATCCAATCATGTGCAAGCTAAAATGCTGTTTTTCTTATTTTTCTTGCATGTCCCCCTCAGATCTACAGGGACTGCACTTCCAAGTGCACTTTGCACTTGTAGTGCAAAGTGGATTTGCCTTTCGTAAATAACCCCCATTGTGTCTCTGGTGGTGGGCCCTTTAAGGGGTTTTTGTTGGGTGCAGATTTCCTTGAAATGGGATGAAGGTCTGCAGAAGGCCTGGGAAGTGCGAGACTTGCATACATCTCCAGAAGCCCAGGCTTTGAGTTGTCAGAAAATTGATGACAGGTGCCCTTGGGTGGTAATCGGTCACCCTCGTTAACTAAAGTGCCACATCCTAATTCATTGATAAAGGGGTGTATAGAAAGAATGGACTTTGTAGGCACTGCTATAGAAAAATATAACAAATTTTAATATTGCACATAAAATACAATTAAATCAATAAATGCATCCATAAAATACATAAAGACAAAAACGGGGGAACCGTGGGTCATGACCATAGGAGAACACTCAAAGGTAAGTATCACTTATTGCGGGGATATACATGCTGAAATTGCCCACGCTGGACAGAAGGAGGAGTGTCTCCCAGATAAGTATCCACCGGGTTCTTGAAGAATTTAAAAGATGCTCGACATGTTTCGCAATTTTGAAAGAATCGCTTCTTCAGGAGCTTCTAAATTTCAAATGAAGGCAATTCCATACAGTTGCAATAAAAAGTATGTGAACCCTTTTGGAATGATATGGATTTCTGCACAAACTGGTCATGAAATGTGATCTGATCTTCATCTAAGTCACAACAATAGACAATCACAGTCTGCTTAAACTAATAACACACAAATAATTAAATGTTACCATGTTTTTATTGAACACACCATGTAAACATTCACAGTGCAGGTTGAAAAAGTATGTGAACCCCTAGACTAATGAGATATCCAAGAGCTAATTGGAGTGAGGTGTCAGCCAACTGGAGTCCAATCAATGAGATGAGATTGGAGGTGTTGGTTACAGCTGCCCTGCCCTCTAAAAAAACACACACCAGTTCAGGGTTTGCTCTTCACAAGAAGCATTGCCTGATGTGAATGATGCCTCGCACAAAAGAGCTCCCAGAAGACCTACGATTAAGAATTGTTGACTTGCATAAAGCCGGAAAGGGTTATAAAAGTATCTCCAAAAGAACATGGTGTGTTCAATAAAAACATGGTAACATTTAATTCTTTGTGTGTTATTAGTTTAAGCAGAAGACTGTGATTGTCTATTGTTGTGACTTAGATGAAGATCAGACTGAAGGGAGGTGTAGAATTGGCGTCAATTACAATTCATGGACTTTCTTGCTCTAAAGTGCAAGTGAATAATTTAAACATAAATAGATACATAAATACCCCTATATTATACTAGTGTCATTGGTACCATAGTGTAACTTCTAAATACTTCACTGATATATATGAATACTTGATAAATATAGATTGATGCAGAAATAAATAATGATGAGCATAAAATAATATATATAAAAAATAAAATAATAAAATGAATAAAATATTGTGAACAATTTAAGGTGATAACAGTGAAAAAAATGTATTAAACCAATGTATAAAACCGTGATAGTAATAAATTAATGATGCATGCAAAAATGTCCTGCGACTAGCGATAAAGTGCAAAAAAATGCAAAATTGTGCAAATTGATGTGATTGTCCAATGATTTGATGCTTGATGCCCAGCAACTTTGCTAGGCAAATAATCTTGCGACTATGCAGAAAAGTGCAAATGCAACCTCATGCAATACGATTGAGCAATATGAATGCAACCTTATGCGATTTGGTTGAGCGACTATGCAATAAGGTGCAAATGCAACCTCATGCGATTCGATTGAGCAATATGATTGTCCAATGATTTTGTAGTTTTTTCAGATGCTAGGTGCCCAGTGCCTGGTGATGTGACCTTTTTTAATCTTCAAGACTGGTGCCCACAGCAGAACGTGCTCCAATAAAGACCGCACTCACCAGATGTTCATCCCCTCTTGGGGGGAAAAACGTTCACAGTATATGCCACTGTGCAGCACTCTGGCGGTGTCTCGTCTCCCTGGTCCTTTTGTGGTAATCCCAGTGTTATCTCAGAGTAAGAGGGAAAGGAAGGAATCCCAAATAGTGTAATTCCGTAATAAAAAACACTTTTATTGAACTTATAGCAATATTACTCACATTTAAGCTGTATCAAACAGGCATGTAAGAGACAAATGCTGACAGATCCTGGAAGTGAAAATCAGCTTGAAAATCAGCTTGTGCGCTCTACCGGTTTCGTCTGGTCTGACTTCATCTGGAGCGCTCCAGATGAAGTCAGACCAGACGAAATCGGTAGAGTGCACAAGCTGAATGTCACAAAACACTTCCAGGATCTGTCAGCATTTGTCTCTTACATGCCTGTTTGATACAGCTTAAATGTGAGTAATATTGCTATAAGTTCAATAAAAGTGTTTTTTATTACGGAATTACACTATTTGGGATTCCTTCCTTTCCCTCTTACTCTGAGATAACACTGGGATTACCACAAAAGGACCAGGGAGACGAGACACCGCCAGAGT
Organism: Rana muscosa; assembly: GCA_029206835.1. Taxonomy (NCBI): domain Eukaryota; kingdom Metazoa; phylum Chordata; class Amphibia; order Anura; family Ranidae; genus Rana; species Rana muscosa. The sequence goes on along the minus strand of CM055116.1, from coordinate 1,263,206,490 downwards.
GCTGCACAGTGGCATATACTGTGAACGTTTTTCACCCCAAGAGGGGATGAACATCTGGTGAGTGCGGTCTTTATTGGAGCACGTTCTGCTGTGGGCACCAGTCTTGAAGATTAAAAAAGGTCACATCACCAGGCACTGGGCACCTAGCATCTGAAAAAACTACAAAATCATTGGACAATCACATTAATTTGCACAATTCTGCATTTTTTTGCACTTTATCGCTAGTCGCAGGACATTTTTGCATGCATCATTAATTTATTACTATCACGGTTTTATACATTGGTTTAATTAATTTTTTACACTGTTATCACCTTTAATTGTTCACAATATTTTATTAATTGTATTATTTTATTTTATGCTCATCATTATTTATATCCACATCAATCTATATTTATCAAGTATTCATATATATCAGTGAAGTATTTAGGCGTTACACTATGGCACCAATGACACTAGTATAATATAGGGGTATTTATGTATCTATTTATATTTAAATTATTCACTTGCACTTTAGAGCAAGGAAGTCCATGAATTGTAATTGGCGCCAATTCTACACCTCCCTTCAGTCTACTCATTTACTCCACCCAGGTGGATTAACTATGTAGAGGCAGCTCCTTACTTATTCATCACAGGACGTATTTATACACCCCTGTTGTGTGTTCCTACTGGCATATTAGAATCCCTTGCTTGGATTCACACTCTATACTTAGATGAAGATCAGATCACATTTTGTGACCAATTTGTGCAGAAATCCATATCATTCAAAGGGGTTCACATACTTTTTATTGCAACGGTATATTATTTTTTGTATGTTTAATGTATTTTAGTTTCCTGGTGCATCCCCGTATTCCCCACTATACTCACCTTCCTTGATTGGGGTCATCAGCCAGGGGCAGGTGGTGACATTCCGCCACCCCTTTGGTGGGCGGACTGTCCAGTTGAGGTGCTGGGGGGTTGGAGCAATCGCATCTGACATTCCGCAATAACATTTTCTTTGGTGAGAGTCATTGTCTACAGTCATTGACATTCATAAGTACTTCATAAATCTGTATTGTATTGTCATGTATTAAAACTATGTTTTTAGAAGCTCCTGAAGAAGCAATTCTTTCAAAATCGCGAAACATGTCGAGCATCTTTTAAATTCTTCAAGAACCTGGTGGATACTTACCTGGGAGACACTCCTCCTTCTGTCCAGCGTGGGCAATTTCAGCATGTATATCCCCGCAATAAGTGATACTTACCTTTGAGTGTTCTCCTATGGTCATGACCCACGGTTCCCCCTTTTTTGTCTTTATGTATTTTATGGATGCATTTATTGATTTAATTGTATTTTATGTGCAATATTAAAATTTGTTATTTTTCTATAGCAGTGCCTACAAAGTCCATTCTTTCTATACACCCCTTCAGGCTTTGAGTTGGTCCTACAACTCTCATATCTCATGTATGGTTCTTCAACATCTACCTTGATACAGCCCATGGTGATCAGACCACGCCTTTTCTGGCACTTGTTTGCTAAGAAAATTACTTGGAATCCTCAAACATTATATACCGTGTTTCCCCGAAAATAAGCCCGGGTCTTATATTTATTTTGACAACAAAAGACACAGTAGGGCTTATTTTCGGGGTAGGTCTTACCATGTAATGTGCTGTCTTCTCTCCCCCTCTCTCTCCCTGCCTGTCAGGAATTCCCAGTGTGAACTGAGTTAAAATGCTTGTAAAATCCTAGAATCCACTCTATTACAGTATTATATAATGTACAATGTGTGTGTTTCTCTAATATAATTGTGTCAATGCCTTCGTTATAGCGCTGCTCTGCTCTTCTGTGACCCGCCGGAGCTCTCTTCCCCGCATTTATATTACAGAAACACACACATTGTACATTATATACTACTGTAATAGAGTGGATTATAGGATGTTACAAACATTTTAAACTAGGGCTTATTTTCAGGGTAGGGCTTATATTGCAGCTCTCCTGGAAAATAACGCTAGGTCTTATTTCTTATTTTCGGGGTAGGTCTTATTTTCGGGGAAACACGGTATATATATATATATATATATTTTTTAAGCAGAGACCCTAGGGAATAAAATGGCGATCATTGTAATTTAATTTTTAATGTCACCTAGTATTTGAGCAGTGGTTTTTCCAAGTTTTTTGGGGGGAAAATACACTGAGTAAATAGATACCTAACATGACACGCCACAGAATGGTGACAACCTACTACACTTAAAGTGTTACTAAACGCAATTTTTTTATTTATTATTTTCTAAATAAAATAACAAACATGTTATACTTACCTGCTCTGTGCAGTGGTATTGCTCAGAGCAGCCCCCGATCCTCCTCTTCTCGGGGTCCCCAGCAGCGATCTTTGCTCCTCCTCTTCTGCGGGACTACCATAGCCAGCCGCTGGCTGTGGGGAGAGTGTAGTCCCCGCGCTCCCGAGCTTCACAGAGCTGCGCTCCATAGACTTACACAGCGGTACTTAGGCCCGCCCCCCACCATTTCTGATTTGACAGTAGCAAGAGCCAATGGCCCCTGGTGCTGCTCAAATGCAGTGTAAGTAAGGGGAGAAAAGATGCAGCCGTGCACAGCGCTGATCTCTTACTCTTCACACAAGGAAGGAGGGCCACAGCTAAACTGAAGACGTTTTTTACCTTAATGAAAGCAATGCATTAAGGTAAAAAAAATGTTTTTAGGTTTAGTAACACTTTAAAAATCTCTATAGGCAGCACTTTAATTTTTTTTTTTTACAGCTTACCAGTTTAGAGTTACAGGAGGAGAATTATTGCTCTCGCTATAACGTTTGCGGCAATACCTCACATGCGCGGTGAGAACACGGTTTACATATGCGTGCGCTTCTGCGCATGAGTATGGAGCGCTTTAATTTATTTTTTATTTAATTTATTTATTTTTCTTCTTTTTATGTTACAGTCTTTCTTTTTTTTTTTTTATCACTTTTATTTCTATTACAAGAAATGTAAACATCCCTTGTAATTTAAATAAGGGAAGACAGGTCCTCTTTATAGAGAGATCTGGGGTCTGTAAGACCCCAAATCTCTCCTTTACCTCTGATAGCAAAAGATAGATATATAATTTTATGTTTTATAATTGAAAAAAAAAAAATTGTATATATATTTATTATTTAAAAAAAAAAATGTATATACTCGAGTATAAGCCGAGTTTTTCAGCCCTTTTTTTAGGGCTGAAAATACACCCCTCGGCTTATACTCGAGTCAGTGTACCTGAAAATCTTCTTAGACTGCGGGTGTCCATTGTATAAATATCGCGGCTTCCTCCTGGTCCCGTTCCGCGATAGGCGTTTCCAGCAAACACTGTTGAATGTTCCGCCTATCATGGACGTTCTCTTGTCCGAGGATGAAAAGACGTCCATGATAGGCGGAACACTGAACACAGTGCCTGCTGGGAAACGGAGTCCGAGAATGAGAGGATCGCCGTGATAGGCGGAACACTCAACACAGTGTTTGCTGGAAACGCCTATCACGGAAGGGACCAGGAGAAAGCCGCGATATTTAAACAATGGACGCCGGCCGCAGTATAAGAAGATTTTCAGGTACACTGACTCGGGCACAGGGAGGCTGCAATGGACACAGTGAGGTGGCAATGGGCACAGTAGGGTTGGGCACAGTGAGGTGGCAATGGGCACAGTAGGGTTGGGCAGTGAGGTGGCAATGGGCACAGTAGGGTTGGGCAGTGAGGTGGCAATGGGCACAGTAGGGTTGGGCAGTGAGGTGGCAATGGGCACAGTAGGGTTGGGCAGTGAGGTGGCAATGGGCACAGTGAGGCGTGCAAATGGGCATTGTTGACCCTCTTTTCCGCTTACAGTAGCTGCTGCATTTCCCCCCCCCCCCCAGGCTTATACTCGAGTCAATAAGTTCTTCCAATTTATTGGGGTAATATTAGGTACCTCGGCTTATACTCGAGTATATACGGTATGCGTTTTATAATTTAAAAAAAATTGTATATATATATATTTTGTAAAAAAATATATATTTTATAATTAAAAAAAAATGTTTACCTCCGCCCTAGACCGGAAGTGACGTCATGACGTAGCTCTGGGCTTCCTAGAGGTGATCGGAGATAAGTTGGTCTCTATGGCCAGCCATGCGAACTGTCGGCTTGTTTCCCGGGCTCTCTGGTAAGAACGGTAAGCCCGAGAAACACCAGCAAACGGGGGTGGGGGGGGAACAACCCCTCCCGCTGCTTCTAAAAGTGGTCCAGTGGCTAATCAGCTGATTAGATCGCTTTTATGAGAAGGGAGAATCCGCCGGCTGAAAATAAATAAATAAATACTGGGCTGATTAAGCTTCAGCCATAACCCCGGTAAACCACTTCAAAGCTGCAATGTATATATAAGTATTGCGATCTTGAAGTGGTTGTAAACCCTTCCATATACCCAGTGAAGTGACTGGCCTCAGGTAGTACACAGATATGAAACAAATCCTCCTACATACGTTGTACCTGTTTATCTGCAGCCGTTTTCCCCTTACATCTATTCAAAGGGCAGCATTTACACAGGATCTCTCAGCTCTAAAAAGCAGGGGGCGGGGAGCTAAAGTTACATTAGTGAGGAGAGCTCTAAGAGCTGATTGGAGGGAAGTGACACACCCCCCCTTCACACTGAAACAGAGCTGCCAATCTGCTGGAGATCCCTCCCCGTCACCATTTTTCTCTTGGTGTCAGGAAAACTTATCAGAAGTGATTCATGCTGATAGCAGAGGAAGGAGACAGCAGACAGAAATAACACTTAGTACACACTATAGAGAGTATAGAAGGATATACTTTTGTTCTTATTTCATGTCTGAGGTTTACAACCACTTTAATGTGTTGGTACTGTTTGGATATACCCTCTGGCAGTTTATTTTTGCTACATATGTACTATTGGGAAAATTTACCTTCACTTCCTGTCCCATAGCCAAACAAGTCCCTATAAATTAAGAGAATCTCTTGGGGACCCCCAGGTCACCAGAGATAGTGTCCCCATTGGAAGATGCCTCCATTAGGCCCCTTTCACACCGACACGTTTTTCAGGCGGTTTAGCGTTAAAAATAGCGCTGTTATACCACCTGAAAAAAATCGTGCCCTGCAGTCTTCAGTGTGAAAGCCCGAGGGCTTTCACACTGAAGCGGTGCGCTAGCAGGACCGCTCCAAAAGTCCTGCTAGCCGCATCTTTGGAGCCGTGTGTTTACCGCTCCTTTACTGCTGCTGCCTATTGAAAGCAATGGGAAACCGCGGTAATACCGCTGGTAGAGGCGCATTGCGGGCGGTATTTAACCTTTTTCAGCCACCAGCGGGGGTTAAAATCACCCCGCTAGCGGCCAAATATCGCAGTAAAAACAACGGTATAGCGGCACTAAAAATAGCGGCGCTATACCGCCAGCGCACCTCCCCGCCCCAGTGTGAAAGGGGCCTTACTCTTCTGGGGACAACACAGAATTTGGTATTTCTTTCAAATTTCAATGATAATGGTAAACCAGACAGAGAAGGTGAATCACCCTGAACGGGGCACAGACCAGAATAAAAACTGACAGGGGTTCTAATCCCTCTTCAAACTACTTTAAAGTGAACCCATGTTTGTCCGTGAAGGGTTAAACACTTAAAGAGGCCCCATCTCAGGAAAGGGGACAATGTCTGCACACAGCCCACTCCTGGAAGCATGTATACCTTACCCGTCCACACTCCCTCACTGCACAGCTGGGACCCTCATGGGGGGGGTGGGGCTTCTGGGTTTGTGAGCACTAAGGATGAGCTCAGGCGTGTTCGCATTGAACATGTGCAGAGCCCGCCAGGAAGTCGGCACCGCGCTGCGCTAAATTACCGGCAGGGAGACATTGTCCCGATGCTCGGCTGCAGAGATCGGGACAATGTCTCCCTGCCTGTGATTAGCGCAGCGCGGTGCCGACTTCCTGGCGGGCTCTGCACGTGTTCAATGCGAACACGCCGGAGCTCATCCTTACTGAGCACGCATGATCGCCCCCATGTGGCCGCGCCTTTACATTACATAGTTGTTGGTAGATCTAAGGGCCAGTTCACACTGCTGCGATGCGGGAACGCTGCGAATCCACTGCGGGTTCCGGCATCGCAGGTTTTCCGGCGGCAATTCACACTGCCCTATGCGAACTGCTGGGAGTGTCAATTAAAAAAAGTTAATGGCACCCCCAAATCAGTTTGCATATCGCAGTGCGATCTGCGAACTCGGACAGGAATCGGATCGCATGGGTGTGAATACCCATGTGATCCGATTCTGCTGCGGACAAAAAAAAAAAAAGAAGGGTACTGTGCGAGTTTGATGCGAATTCAGCCATACGATTTGTATGGCTGAAATCGCACCGCACAGAGATCGCATGTGATGTGCAGTGCGGTGCGAATCACATGCGAACTCTGACATCGCAGCAGTGTGAACCAGCCCTCAAGGAGATTGTACAGTGTATGGTCAGCATAAAGCTCACCACACTCACATTATAATCGGATTGTACCATCTCTGTTGGATCAACCAACAACTATGTAATGGAAAGGCACGTGTGATTGGATAAAAATGGATTGGGTAAGGAGATGCTGATATTGCATAGTTTGACCCTTACTTTGGCAGCCCAAAGTCAGCCTTCCTATTCTCCGCGACAGAGGGAGTAAAGAGAAGGCCGGCATGAACCAAGAACCGGGTCATGTGAAGCAAGCAAGAACCACCGTGTGTGTACACCAATACGATTGAGCCACATTTATATTTATTTTAAAAAAAAGAATTAACAAAAAAAACAAAAATCTAGATTTCTAGAAGTGCTGTTTGTGTCGCTGTGCATCATCCAACCAGATTGGAATTGGCAGCGAGATCTGAAGTCTGGGTTGGATTGGTCGCCGTGTAGCTTCAGGTCCTACAAAGAGTAAGAACCAGGATGACTTCTGATGGACATGGATCGACAGAACGTTAGAATTCTCCTGAGAATATCACATGGTCCAATCCCATCCCTGGTCAGATCCCAGTGTAGGTCCGTCTATCGCCCACCCTACAGGGTCATAGCGTTGTTCAGCTCCTTCTCCAGCGCCTGGCTGGCCTGGTGGTTGAGGAACAGTAGGTGCCCCTGAGGAATGAACCTGTCCAGACTCAGGTGGATCTTGTCTGCCCGGAGGATGACATTGGTGCTGTTGGTGAGGAGCTTCAGGGAATCCACCAGATACCTCACCAGCATCCTCAGCGTGCTCTCTGCCAAGGTCAGGTTGTCCAGGGAGTCGCAGATCAGGGAGAAGCCTAGAGAGAAGGCCCCCATCCAGAGAACAGTCATCTCCTGGGGGAAGGGATCCCCCGCTCCCAGACCATACATCCCGACCTCCTCCTCATGAAAGGACACTGGCTCGTCTACTGACTGGATGATGAAGTCACTGGCTGGCCGACCCGACACCTGGCGCCTCAGAAGACACATCGACTCAGTCTGCCTGCAAGAGAGAAGAAGATTTTTCAATAATCTATGGAGTTTTGTCTTCACCCATGGTCCCTCACCAAGCCCATCGTTCACCCATGGTCCCTCACCAAGCCCATCGTTCACCCATGGTCCCTCACCAAGACCATCCTTCACCCATGGTCCCTCACCAAGACCATCCTTCACCCATGGTCCCCCAACCAAGACCATCCTTCACCCATGGTCCCCCAACCCCCCAACCAAGACCATCCTTCACCCACGGTCCCCCAACCAAGACCATCCTTCACCCACGGTCCCCCAACCAAGACCATCCTTCACCCACGGTCCCCCAACCAAGACCATCCTTCACCCACGGTCCCCCAACCAAGACCATCCTTCACCCACGGTCCCCCAACCAAGACCATCCTTCACCCACGGTCCCCCAACCAAGACCATCCTTCACCCACGGTCCCCCAACCAAGACCATCCTTCACCCACGGTCCCCCAACCAAGACCATCCTTCACCCACGGTCCCCCAACCAAGACCATCCTTCACCCACGGTCCCCCAACCAAGACCATCCTTCACCCACGGTCCCCCAACCAAGACCATCCTTCACCCACGGTCCCCCAACCAAGACCATCCTTCACCCACGGTCCCCCAACCAAGACCATCCTTCACCCACGGTCCCCCAACCAAGACCATCCTTCACCCACGGTCCCCCAACCAAGACCATCCTTCACCCACGGTCCCCCAACCAAGACCATCCTTCACCCACGGTCCCCCAACCAAGACCATCCTTCACCCACGGTCCCTCAACCAAGACCATCCTTCACCCACGGTCCCTCAACCAAGACCATCCTTCACCCACGGTCCCTCACCGAGACCCAGTGCAGGGATGGTGGGAACCCCTCATAATGAGCCCAGCAGGTATACAGACCCGGGAACTCAGCACAGGGATGGTGGGAACCCTCATAATGGGCACAGCAGGTGTACAAACCCGGGAACTCAGCACAAGGATGGTTGGAACCCCTGATTATGGGCACAGCAGGAATACAGACCGGGAACTCAGCACAGGGATAGTGGGAACCCCTCATAAGGGCACATGGTGCAAAAAGTGGAGTTAGCCTTTAAAGGAATTTACAAACCAACGTTGCTGACCTCTCTCTTTAAAAATGCTGGTCATGCTGACCCACCAAATGACTGACCTGGAAGAGGTTAAGACAAGAATTTGACTTTGCTGGCTGCATGCTTGTCCCAGATCGGGGGCTCCAAAGTCAGCCAGGCATGTAGCATTTTCCTAAGGCTGTGTTTCTCTCAGTGCAGGTCTCTGATAAGATATGGACGTCCTCTGGCTCTGTGGTCACCACACGGTACAACCAACTCACCTGGCTACCACGGCGATCTGATCCATCCTCCTGGCTCTGTCCTTCTCCAAAGCCACCTCATCCGCCCTCAGCTTCTCCTCCAGGAGGTTGCAGCCGAACAGGTGAGAGTAGAGGACTCGGCAGAGCTCGGGGCCCTCCCCGGGACCGGCCCCCACCGTGTGGATGACAAAGCCGTGCACCATCACAGCGCCCTGAGAGTAGAGAGGACACCGGTCACACATATCCATATTTTATTCTACATAACGGCAATCCTGTGACAACAATTCTACGTACAATCGTATTCCAGTCAATTTACCAACCAATCAGAAAGATCAAATAATCATTCGATCATTTCAATGTGACTGCTTTCCTACCATCAGATTTTTACATCCAGACCAACCAGAATAATTCAAATATTCCTTCAGTTTTGCTTGGGATCAATTAATGATGCAGTATTTTTTATTTTATTTTTTGACCAATCATAGATCTGATTCTTTGAAAGGTCACCACACACTTTACAATCTGCTTTAGATCAACAAAAAACTCTGTACCGATTGGACGCAATGTGATTGGATAATTAGGTTGATCCTCCCCACGATCACGAAACCCCAGCCCCCCCCCGCGATCATACAACCCCAGCGCGCCCCCCCCCCTTGCGATCACGCAACCCCAGCGCGCCCCCCCCTTGCGATCACGCAACCCCAGCGCGCCCCCCCTTGCGATCACGCAACCCCAGCACCCCCCCCCCCGCGATCACACAACCCCAGCACCCCCCCCCGCGATCACACAACCCCAGCACCCCAGCGTCCCGCGATCACGCAACCCCAGCGTCCCGCGATCATGCAACCCCAGCGTGACGCGATCATGCAACCGCAGCGTCCCGCGATCATGCAACCCCAGCGCTCCGCGATCATGCAACCCCAGCGCTCCGCGATCATGCAACCCCAGCGCTCCGCGATCATGCAACCCCAGCGCACCGCGATCATGCAACCCCAGCGCGACGCGATCATGCAACCCCAGCGCGACGCGATCATGCAACCCCAGCGTGACGCGATCATGCAACCCCAGCGCGTCGCGATCATGCAACCCCAGCGCGTCGCGATCATGCAACCCCAGCGCGCCGCGATCATGCAACCCCAGCGCTCCGCGATCATGCAACCCCAGCGCTCCGCGATCATGCAACCCCAGCGCTCCGCGATCATGCAACCCCAGCGCCCCGAGATCATGCAACCCCAGCGCTCCGCGATCATGCAACCCCAGCGCGCCGCGATCATGCAACCCCAGCGCGCCGCGATCATGCAACCCCAGCGCACCGCGATCATGCAACCCCAGCGCCCCGAGATCATGCAACCCCAGCGCCCCGAGATCATGCAACCCCAGCGCCCCGCGATCATGCAACCCCAGCGCGCGCGATCATGCAACCCCAGCGCCCCGAGATCATGCAACCCCAGCGCCCCGAGATCATGCAACCCCAGCGCCCCGAGATCATGCAACCCCAGCGCCCCGAGATCATGCAACCCCAGCGCCCCGAGATCATGCAACCCCAGCGCCCCGAGATCATGCAACCCCAGCGCGGCGCGATCATGCAACCCCAGCGCCCCGCGATCAGGCAACCCGAGCGTCCCGCGATCATGCAACCCAAGCGTCCCGCGATCATGCAACCCCAGCTTCCTGCGATCATACAACCTGAGAGTCCTGCGATCATGCAACCCCAGCTTCCTGCGATCACGCAACCCGAGCGTCTTGCGATCACGCAACCCCAGCGTCCTGTGATCACGCAACCCCAGCGCCCTGCGATCACGCAACCCCAGCGCCCTGCGATCACACAACATGAGGCTCATCCCTTCCATTGATAACATTTCTCATTATTCTGATATATGAAAATCTGACCTCCTATTCTCTTCCAGCCCAATATATACAGCCTGATCCTCCCCTCCCCCCTCTATATATATAATACATACATTTTATCCACTCTGCGATCACATGACTTCCTCCCTCCTCTATGCTCTCCCCTTATGCATTGTAGCCACTCACTGGTCACGTGACCTCCCCGCCGCTCTACTTCCGTGTTCCGCCCCCCTTCCCTCCACCGCCACAGGAAACCTGACTGATTGCAGCGCGACATCTAGCGGAGGACATGCAGGAACTACAAGCAGTCACGTACGAAATATTATGTGGGTCCAGAGCTGGTGAATTCTAAGAAATGCACGTCCAGAAATGTTGGTTTATGATGCGTTAGCGCCACCTTGTGGCCAGTCTTTATAACGGCGGGTAGTGATGGATTATATTGCTGCAGAAGAAGGTCCAGAATGCTGGTAGAAGGATGTAAATGGCATGGCAACCCCCCCTTTTTTTTAAAGGGGCCCAGAGGTCCCCAGGGGCCCCCTTTTTTCTTTTTTCTTTTTTTAGAAATTTTATATTTCTTTTTTTAAAATTGTATTTATTATTTTATTTTATTTTTTGCAAGAGGCCCAGAGGCCCAGGCGGAGGTCCCCAGGGCCCCGGATGGCAACCCCCCCTTTTTTTTTATAAAAAAAAAACTAATATTTTTTTTTTTTATAAATTGATTTTTTTTTTTTTTTGTAAGGGGCCCAGAGGTCCCCAGAGGCTCGAGGGCCCCTGGGGCCCCGGATGGCAACCCCCCCTTTTTTTTCTTCTTTTTTTTCTTCGTCAGCACCCAAAGCCCCCCCCATCTCAACAATTTGTGGCGGCAGCATCCCCCGCTTCTTCAATTCACGGCAGCCCCCCCCCCCCCGGTTCTCCTCGGCTTCAGGGGGCCCATGCCTGAAGCTGTGTAAGGGGCCCCAAAATTCCTGATGGCGGCCCTGTAACCAGCAGTGGAAAACAAGCAGCCACAATGCTTCTTTTATGGGCTCATTTAATGGGTCAAAAGTCTATTATATTGCAGATCACCTATCATTAGATGAGGCGGCTGCATTGGTTTTCTTTTTTTTTTAGGCATTTTCCTCTCTGTTTTCACCTGGAGAATCTGGTCAGTAACACCCCTCCTTGTATTAGAGCGCCCCCCCCCACTCTGGAGGAAGGAGCACAGGGACAGCAGCATTTTAAGTCTAGTGGGGAGGGGAGTGTTAGATGGACTAGCAGATTTGGATGTACTAACAAATGAAGCCAAACTCCAGCGAGTTTCTTTATAATCAGTTACAGCAAACGGGTATTTTTCCTTTTTGGGATACAGATTTTACATCAATAAATAAAAGCTGATCATTGTCAGCACCCTTGTCAGTGGTAAACGGTTTGACTCATCTCTGTAACTGATACATTCTGCAGGAGAGCTTGTTATGCTGAAAAACAACAGACTTACAGGCCGGATCACCTGATGAAAATAGAAGAAAGAAAGCCTAAAAAAGAAAAGAAAACGAAAGCAGCCACCACATCTAAGAATTGGTGAGCTGCGATATAATAAATGTTTGCTTTTCGGGTTTATTACGGCTTTACCTCCCTTCTCATCTTCCTTCAAATCTCCAAACTCTTTCATTTTTTATTTATTTTTTGCTAGAAAATACTGTAAACCCTAAAAAGGAATAAAGTTTTTTGAAAGCAGAGACCCTGATTTTCTTCATCCCACCGACTTCAATGCAAAATCGCGTCTCGTTGACTTCAATGCAAAATCGCGTCTCGTTGACTTCAATGCAAAATCGCGTCTCGTTGACTTCAATGCAAAATCGCGTCTCATTGACTTCAATGCAAAATCGCGTCTCGTTGACTTCAATGCAAAATCGCGTCTCGTTGACTTCAATGCAAAATCGCGTCTCGTTGACTTCAATGCAAAATCGCGTCTCGTTGACTTCAATGCAAAATCGCGTCTCATTGACTTCAATGCAAAATCGCGTCTCATTGACTTCAATTCAAAATCGCGTCTCATTGACTTCAATGCAAAATCATGTCCCATTGACTTCAATGCAAAATCATGTCCCATTGACTTCAATGCAAAATCGCGTCTCATTGACTTCAATTCAAAATTGCGTCTCATTGACTTCAATGCCAAAATCGCGTCTCATTGACTTCAATGCAAAAACACCCCCTAGTGACCGCAGTGCAAAATCGCGTTTCCATTGACTTCAATGCAAATCGCGTCCGATTGACTTTGACTTTCTAATTGCATCCTATTGACTTCAATGCAAAAATGCCCCCAATTGACCGAAATGCAAAATCGCGTCCTATTGACTTTGACTTCTAATGCCAACAAACGATAGGAATTTCCCATGAAAAAAGTCAAATTCCGACCGTGTGTGGGCCCCATCGGAGAAATTCAGATGATTTCCAACGGAATTTTTAAATAGAACATGTTCTATTTTTTTTGCGATGAAATTCCATCGGAATTCCGATGGAAGCTTGATCGGGAAAAAGGTCCGATCGTGTGTACGGGGCATAATTGTGTCCTATTGACTTCAATGCAAAATCATGTCCCATTGACTTCAATGCAAAAAACGCCCTCTAATTGACTGCAATACAAAACAGTCTCCCACTGACTTCAATGCAAAATCGCGTTCCATCGACTTCAATGCAAAAAAACGTCCCCTTTTGACTGGAATGCAATGCATTCTGCAGGACAGCTTGTCCTGTTGAAAAACAACAGATTTACAGGCCAGATCACCAGATGAAAATAGGAGAAACAAAGCCTAAAAAAAAAAGAAACAAAAAGAAAAAAGAAAACTAAAGCAGCCACCACATCTAAGAATTGGTGAACTGCAATATAATAAATGTTTGCTTTTCGGGTTCAATACGGCTTTACTGCAGCAATGTCCCTTCTAAAGCCCCGTACACACGGTCGGACTTCCATCGGACTTTTCCGTGGATTTTTGTCGGAACGGAGTTGGTTGGGAACACCCATAGCATACACATCACAGGACTTTTCTGCAAACTTTCCCAAAACTTTTCCCAACATCACGTGGTTTTTCAGCTCTTTTCTGCTCTTTACCGCCACCCTTTGGTCAACTTCTGCTATTGTTGGTGGATTTTAACATTAGTTGTTTTGTCCATCGGACTAAAGTCCGATGGTTATCTGTACACACGGTCAGACTTTGCTCCATCGGACTTTTGTTGGGCAAAAGTTTGTCCGTTTGCCGACCCAACTTTTGTCCGATGAAAACAAACAAAAAAAAAAGTTTGTCCGATGGAGCGTACACACGGTGGGATTGTTGGTCCAACTTACTCAAAATTAAGTTTGTTGGCCAAAAGTCCGACCGTGTGTACGGGGCTTTACCCCACCGTGTGTACGGGGCTTTACCCCACCGTGTGTACGGGGCTTTACCCCACCGTGTGTACGGGGCTTTACTCCACCGTGTGTACGGGGCTTTACCCCACCGTGTGTACGGGGCTTTACCCCACCGTGTGTACGGGGCTTTACCCCACCGTGTGTACGGGGCTTTACTCCACCGTGTGTACGGGGCTTTACCCCACCGTGTGTACGGGGCTTTACCCCACCGTGTGTACGGGGCTTAACCCCACCGTGTGTACGGGGCTTTACCCCACCGTGTGTACGGGGCTTTACTCCACCGTGTGTACGGGGCTTTACTCCACCGTGTGTACGGGGCTTTACCCCACCGTGTGTACGGGGCTTTACCCCACCGTGTGTACGGGGCTTTACCCCACCGTGTGTACGGGGCTTAACCCCACCGTGTGTACGGGGCTTTACCCCACCGTGTGTACGGGGCTTTACCCCACCGTGTGTACGGGGCTTTACTCCACCGTGTGTACGGGGCTTTACCCCACCGTGTGTACGGGGCTTTACCCCACCGTGTGTACGGGGCTTTACCCCACCGTGTGTACGGGGCTTAACCCCACCGTGTGTACGGGGCTTTACCCCACCGTGTGTACGGGGCTTTACTCCACCGTGTGTACGGGGCTTTACCCCACCGTGTGTACGGGGCTTTACCCCACCGTGTGTACGGGGCTTTACTCCACCGTGTGTACGGGGCTTTACTCCACCGTGTGTACGGGGCTTTACCCCACCGTGTGTACGGGGCTTAACCCCACCGTGTGTACGGGGCTTTACTCCACCGTGTGTACGGGGCTTTACCCCACCGTGTGTACGGGGCTTTACTCCACCGTGTGTACGGGGCTTTACCCCACCGTGTGTACGGGGCTTTACCCCACCGTGTGTACGGGGCTTTACTCCACCGTGTGTACGGGGCTTTACCCCACCGTGTGTACGGGGCTTTACTCCACCGTGTGTACGGGGCTTTACCCCACCGTGTGTACGGGGCTTTACTCCACCGTGTGTACGGGGCTTTACCCCACCGTGTGTACGGGGCTTCACTCCACCGTGTGTACGGGGCTTTACTCCACCGTCTGTACGGGGCTTTACCCCACCGTGTGTACGGGGCTTTACCCCACCGTGTGTACAGGGCTTAACCCCACCGTGTGTACGGGGCTTAACCCCACCGTGTGTACGGGGCTTTACCCCACCGTGTGTACGGGGCTTTACCCCACCGTGTGTACGGGGCTTTACTCCACCGTGTGTACGGGGCTTTACCCCACCGTGTGTACGGGGCTTTACCCCACCGTGTGTACGGGGCTTTACCCCACCGTGTGTACGGGGCTTTACCCCACCGTGTGTACGGGGCTTTACCCCACCGTGTGTACGGGGCTTTACCCCACCGTGTGTACGGGGCTTTACTCCACCGTGTGTACGGGGCTTTACCCCACCGTGTGTACGGGGCTTTACCCCACCGTGTGTACGGGGCTTTACCCCACCGTGTGTACGGGGCTTTACTCCACCGTGTGTACGGGGCTTTACCCCACCGTGTGTACGGGGCTTAACCCCACCGTGTGTACGGGGCTTTACTCCACCGTGTGTACGGGGCTTTACCCCACCGTGTGTACGGGGCTTTACTCCACCGTGTGTACGGGGCTTTACCCCACCGTGTGTACGGGGCTTTACCCCACCGTGTGTACGGGGCTTAACCCCACCGTGTGTACGGGGCTTTACTCCACCGTGTGTACGGGGCTTTACCCCACCGTGTGTACGGGGCTTAACCCCACCGTGTGTACGGGGCTTTACCCCATCGTGTGTACGGGGCTTTACTCCACCGTGTGTACGGGGCTTTACCCCACCGTGTGTACGGGGCTTTACCCCACCGTGTGTACGGGGCTTTACTCCACCGTGTGTACGGGGCTTTACCCCACCGTGTGTACGGGGCTTTACCCCACCGTGTGTACGGGGCTTTACTCCACCGTGTGTACGGGGCTTTACCCCACCGTGTGTACGGGGCTTTACCCCACCGTGTGTACGGGGCTTTACTCCACCGTGTGTACGGGGCTTAACCCCACCGTGTGTACGGGGCTTTACTCCACCGTGTGTACGGGGCTTTACTCCACCGTGTGTACGGGGCTTTACCCCACCGTGTGTACGGGGCTTTACCCCACCGTGTGTACGGGGCTTTACCCCACCGTGTGTACGGGGCTTTACCCCACCGTGTGTACGGGGCTTTACCCCACCGTGTGTACGGGGCTTTACTCCACCGTGTGTACGGGGCTTTACCCCACCGTGTGTACGGGGCTTTACCCCACCGTGTGTACGGGGCTTTACCCCACCGTGTGTACGGGGCTTAACCCCACCGTGTGTACGGGGCTTTACCCCACCGTGTGTACGGGGCTTTACTCCACCGTGTGTACGGGGCTTTACCCCACCGTGTGTACGGGGCTTTACCCCACCGTGTGTACGGGGCTTTACTCCACCGTGTGTACGGGGCTTTACTCCACCGTGTGTACGGGGCTTTACCCCACCGTGTGTACGGGGCTTTACTCCACCGTGTGTACGGGGCTTTACCCCACCGTGTGTACGGGGCTTTACTCCACCGTGTGTACGGGGCTTTACCCCACCGTGTGTACGGGGCTTTACCCCACCGTGTGTACGGGGCTTTACTCCACCGTGTGTACGGGGCTTTACCCCACCGTGTGTACGGGGCTTTACTCCACCGTGTGTACGGGGCTTTACCCCACCGTGTGTACGGGGCTTTACTCCACCGTGTGTACGGGGCTTTACCCCACCGTGTGTACGGGGCTTCACTCCACCGTGTGTACGGGGCTTCACTCCACCGTGTGTACGGGGCTTTACTCCACCGTCTGTACGGGGCTTTACCCCACCGTGTGTACGGGGCTTTACCCCACCGTGTGTACGGGGCTTAACCCCACCGTGTGTACGGGGCTTAACCCCACCGTGTGTACGGGGCTTAACCCCACCGTGTGTACGGGGCTTTACCCCACCGTGTGTACGGGGCTTTACCCCACCGTGTGTACGGGGCTTTACTCCACCGTGTGTACGGGGCTTTACTCCACCGTGTGTACGGGGCTTTACCCCACCGTGTGTACGGGGCTTTACCCCACCGTGTGTACGGGGCTTTACCCCACCGTGTGTACGGGGCTTTACCCCACCGTGTGTACGGGGCTTTACCCCACCGTGTGTACGGGGCTTTACTCCACCGTGTGTACGGGGCTTTACCCCACCGTGTGTACGGGGCTTAACCCCACCGTGTGTACGGGGCTTTACTCCACCGTGTGTACGGGGCTTTACTCCACCGTGTGTACGGGGCTTTACCCCACCGTGTGTACGGGGCTTTACTCCACCGTGTGTACGGGGCTTTACCCCACCGTGTGTACGGGGCTTTACCCCACCGTGTGTACGGGGCTTAACCCCACCGTGTGTACGGGGCTTTACTCCACCGTGTGTACGGGGCTTTACCCCACCGTGTGTACGGGGCTTTACCCCACCGTGTGTACGGGGCTTTACTCCACCGTGTGTACGGGGCTTTACCCCACCGTGTGTACGGGGCTTTACCCCACCGTGTGTACGGGGCTTTACTCCACCGTGTGTACGGGGCTTTACCCCACCGTGTGTACGGGGCTTTACCCCACCGTGTGTACGGGGCTTTACTCCACCGTGTGTACGGGGCTTTACCCCACCGTGTGTACGGGGCTTTACTCCACCGTGTGTACGGGGCTTTACTCCACCGTGTGTACGGGGCTTTACTCCACCGTGTGTACGGGGCTTAACCCCACTGTGTGTACGGGGCTTTACTCCACCGTGTACGGGGCTTTACCCCACCGTGTGTACGGGGCTTAACCCCACCGTGTGTACGGGGCTTTACTCCACCGTGTGTACGGGGCTTTACCCCACCGTGTGTACGGGGCTTTACTCCACCGTGTGTACGGGGCTTTACCCCACCGTGTGTACGGGGCTTTACTCCACCGTGTGTACGGGGCTTTACCCCACCGTGTGTACGGGGCTTTACCCCACCGTGTGTACGGGGCTTAACCCCACCGTGTGTACGGGGCTTTACTCCACCGTGTGTACGGGGCTTTACCCCACCGTGTGTACGGGGCTTTACCCCACCGTGTGTACGGGGCTTTACCCCACCGTGTGTACGGGGCTTTACCCCACCGTGTGTACGGGGCTTTACTCCACCGTGTGTACGGGGCTTTACTCCACCGTGTGTACGGGGCTTTACTCCACCGTGTGTACGGGGCTTAACCCCACCGTGTGTACGGGGCTTTACTCCACCGTGTGTACGGGGCTTTACCCCACCGTGTGTACGGGGCTTAACCCCACCGTGTGTACGGGGCTTTACTCCACCGTGTGTACGGGGCTTTACCCCACCGTGTGTACGGGGCTTTACTCCACCGTGTGTACGGGGCTTTACCCCACCGTGTGTACGGGGCTTTACTCCACCGTGTGTACGGGGCTTTACCCCACCGTGTGTACGGGGCTTAACCCCACCGTGTGTACGGGGCTTAACCCCACCGAGTGTACGGGGCTTTACTCCACCGTGTGTACGGGGCTTTACTCCACCGTGTGTACGGGGCTTAACCCCACCGTGTGTACGGGGCTTTACTCCACCGTGTGTACGGGGCTTAACCCCACCGTGTGTACGGGGCTTTACTCCACCGTGTGTACGGGGCTTTACCCCACCGTGTGTACGGGGCTTTACCCCACCGTGTGTACGGGGCTTTACCCCACCGTGTGTACGGGGCTTTACCCCACCGTGTGTACGGGGCTTTACTCCACCGTGTGTACGGGGCTTTACCCCACCGTGTGTACGGGGCTTAACCCCACCGTGTGTACGGGGCTTAACCCCACCGTGTGTACGGGGCTTTACCCCACCGTGTGTACGGGGCTTTACTCCACCGTGTGTACGGGGCTTTACCCCACCGTGTGTACGGGGCTTTACCCCACCGTGTGTACGGGGCTTTACCCCACCGTGTGTACGGGGCTTTACCCCACCGTGTGTACGGGGCTTTACTCCACCGTGTGTACGGGGCTTTACCCCACCGTGTGTACGGGGCTTTACTCCACCGTGTGTACGGGGCTTTACTCCACCGTGTGTACGGGGCTTTACTCCACCGTGTGTACGGGGCTTAACCCCACCGTGTGTACGGGGCTTTACTCCACCGTTTGTACGGGGCTTTACCCCACCGTGTGTACGGGGCTTAACCCCACCGTGTGTACGGGGCTTTACTCCACCGTGTGTACGGGGCTTTACCCCACCGTGTGTACGGGGCTTTACTCCACCGTGTGTACGGGGCTTTACCCCACCGTGTGTACGGGGCTTTACTCCACCGTGTGTACGGGGCTTTACCCCACCGTGTGTACGGGGCTTAACCCCACCGTGTGTACGGGGCTTAACCCCACCGTGTGTACGGGGCTTTACTCCACCGTGTGTACGGGGCTTTACTCCACCGTGTGTACGGGGCTTAACCCCACCGTGTGTACGGGGCTTTACCCCACCGTGTGTACGGGGCTTTACTCCACCGTGTGTACGGGGCTTTACCCCACCGTGTGTACGGGGCTTTACCCCACCGTGTGTACGGGGCTTTACCCCACCGTGTGTACGGGGCTTTACCCCACCGTGTGTACGGGGCTTAACCCCACCGTGTGTACGGGGCTTAACCCCACCGTGTGTACGGGGCTTTACCCCACCGTGTGTACGGGGCTTTACCCCACCGTGTGTACGGGGCTTTACCCCACCGTGTGTACGGGGCTTTACTCCACCGTGTGTACGGGGCTTTACCCCACCGTGTGTACGGGGCTTTACCCCACCGTGTGTACGGGGCTTTACCCCACCGTGTGTACGGGGCTTTACCCCACCGTGTGTACGGGGCTTAACCCCACCGTGTGTACGGGGCTTTACTCCACCGTGTGTACGGGGCTTTACCCCACCGTGTGTACGGGGCTTTACCCCACCGTGTGTACGGGGCTTTACCCCACCGTGTGTACGGGGCTTTACCCCACCGTGTGTACGGGGCTTTACCCCACCGTGTGTACGGGGCTTTACCCCACCGTGTGTACGGGGCTTAACCCCACCGTGTGTACGGGGCTTTACTCCACCGTGTGTACGGGGCTTTACCCCACCGTGTGTACAGGGCTTTACTCCACCGTGTGTACGGGGCTTTACCCCACCGTGTGTACGGGGCTTTACCCCACCGTGTGTACGGGGCTTAACCCCACCGTGTGTACGGGGCTTTACTCCACCGTGTGTACGGGGCTTTACCCCACCGTGTGTACGGGGCTTAACCCCACCGTGTGTACGGGGCTTTACCCCACCGTGTGTACGGGGCTTTACTCCACCGTGTGTACGGGGCTTTACCCCACCGTGTGTACGGGGCTTTACCCCACCGTGTGTACGGGGCTTTACTCCACCGTGTGTACGGGGCTTTACCCCACCGTGTGTACGGGGCTTTACCCCACCGTGTGTACGGGGCTTTACTCCACCGTGTGTACGGGGCTTTACCCCACCGTGTGTACGGGGCTTTACTCCACCGTGTGTACGGGGCTTTACTCCACCGTGTGTACGGGGCTTAACCCCACCGTGTGTACGGGGCTTTACTCCACCGTGTGTACGGGGCTTTACCCCACCGTGTGTACGGGGCTTAACCCCACCGTGTGTACGGGGCTTTACTCCACCGTGTGTACGGGGCTTTACCCCACCGTGTGTACGGGGCTTTACCCCACCGTGTGTACGGGGCTTTACTCCACCGTGTGTACGGGGCTTTACCCCACCGTGTGTACGGGGCTTTACTCCACCGTGTGTACGGGGCTTTACCCCACCGTGTGTACGGGGCTTTACCCCACCGTGTGTACGGGGCTTAACCCCACCGTGTGTACGGGGCTTTACTCCACCGTGTGTACGGGGCTTTACTCCACCGTGTGTACGGGGCTTAACCCCACCGTGTGTACGGGGCTTTACTCCACCGTGTGTACGGGGCTTAACCCCACCGTGTGTACGGGGCTTTACTCCACCGTGTGTACGGGGCTTTACCCCACCGTGTGTACGGGGCTTTACCCCACCGTGTGTACGGGGCTTTACCCCACCGTGTGTACGGGGCTTTACTCCACCGTGTGTACGGGGCTTTACCCCACCGTGTGTACGGGGCTTAACCCCACCGTGTGTACGGGGCTTTACCCCACCGTGTGTACGGGGCTTTACTCCACCGTGTGTACGGGGCTTTACCCCACCGTGTGTACGGGGCTTTACCCCACCGTGTGTACGGGGCTTTACTCCACCGTGTGTACGGGGCTTTACCCCACCGTGTGTACGGGGCTTTACCCCACCGTGTGTACGGGGCTTTACTCCACCGTGTGTACGGGGCTTTACCCCACCGTGTGTACGGGGCTTTACTCCACCGTGTGTACGGGGCTTTACTCCACCGTGTGTACGGGGCTTTACTCCACCGTGTGTACGGGGCTTAACCCCACCGTGTGTACGGGGCTTTACTCCACCGTGTGTACGGGGCTTTACCCCACCGTGTGTACGGGGCTTAACCCCACCGTGTGTACGGGGCTTTACTCCACCGTGTGTACGGGGCTTTACTCCACCGTGTGTACGGGGCTTTACCCCACCGTGTGTACGGGGCTTTACCCCACCGTGTGTACGGGGCTTTACTCCACCGTGTGTACGGGGCTTTACCCCACCGTGTGTACGGGGCTTTACTCCACCGTGTGTACGGGGCTTTACTCCACCGTGTGTACGGGGCTTAACCCCACCGTGTGTACGGGGCTTTACTCCACCGTGTGTACGGGGCTTTACCCCACCGTGTGTACGGGGCTTTACTCCACCGTGTGTACGGGGCTTTACCCCACCGTGTGTACGGGGCTTTACCCCACCGTGTGTACGGGGCTTTACCCCACCGTGTGTACGGGGCTTAACCCCACCGTGTGTACGGGGCTTTACTCCACCGTGTGTACGGGGCTTTACTCCACCGTGTGTACGGGGCTTAACCCCACCGTGTGTACGGGGCTTTACTCCACCGTGTGTACGGGGCTTTACCCCACCGTGTGTACGGGGCTTTACCCCACCGTGTGTACGGAGCTTTACCCCACCGTGTGTACGGGGCTTAACCCCACCGTGTGTACGGGGCTTTACTCCACCGTGTGTACGGGGCTTTACTCCACCGTGTGTACGGGGCTTTACCCCACCGTGTGTACGGGGCTTAACCCCACCGTGTGTACGGGGCTTTACTCCACCGTGTGTACGGGGCTTTACCCCACCGTGTGTACGGGGCTTAACCCCACCGTGTGTACGGGGCTTTACTCCACCGTGTGTACGGGGCTTTACCCCACCGTGTGTACGGGGCTTTACCCCACCGTGTGACCAACTTTTTTTTGCTTTTTTCTTGTTTTCATCGGACAAAAGTTGGGTCTGCAAACGGACAAACTTTTGCCCAACAAAAGTCCGATGGAGCAAAGTCCGACCGTGTGTACAGATAACCGATGGACAAAACAACTAATGTTAAAATCCACCAACAATAGCAGAAGTTGACCAAAGGGTGGCGGTAAAGAGCAGAAAAGAGCAGAAAAACCACGTGATGTTGGGAAAAGTTTTGGGAAAAGTTTGCAGAAAAGTCCTGTGGTGTGTATGCTATGGGTGTTCCCGACCAACTCCGTTCCGACCGTGTGTACGAGGCTTTAGACTCTCATCTTCCTTCAAATCTCCAAACTCTTTAATTTTTTTTTTTTTTTTTGCTAGAAAATACTGTAAATCCTTAAAAAAAGGAATAAAGTTGTTTTTTTTTTTTTTAAATCACAGACCCTGGAGAATAAAATGGTGGTAGCAGCAATTTTTTTTTTTCATGTTGCATGGTATTTGCACAACTATTTATCAATTTGTTTTTATTTTTATTTTTTTAGGAAAAAAATATATCAAAATGAATTTTAGTGCAAACAAACACAATTTAATACCAATTATTTGGTCAAATATAGAAGATGAGGTTGGGTAACGCACATACCAAACATGTATATTAATCCTGTATAATAATAATAATAATAATAATAATAATAATAATAAATATGTCAAGCCTTAAAACTTGTGCACAGCCATGAATGTGATATATGTACATCCTGAGATTTGATGTTGATGTATTTTATTAACAGTGTATTGTAATTTTACATTTGAACTTCCAAATAAAACTTTTGTAAACAAAAAAAAAATTGCAAAAAAAACAAAAACAAAAAAAAACAACAAAAATTTTTATTTTTTTTTCCACTTTTTTTTTTTTAATAACTTTATTGCTATCACAAGTGGGCTGACAAGCCTCTTATGTGATAGCCCTGGCTGGGTGGCAGATCCTCTTTATGAAAACATTAGGGATCTATTAGACCCCCCAATGTGTCTCCCGCTCTCCTGTGCAGCTATTCAAGCACAGATCATGCTGCAATAGCTGCATCATTTGCTACACTAGTGGAGAAACGAAAACTGCGACTCCAAAAGTGACGCAATACACACACCGCTTCTGGGCTCATTAGTCGCAAGAGGGGGTCGGGGGGATGGATGTTCCTGAGTTCCTCCGGCTCTCACCGTATGAGATGTTTTCTACAGTCCCTGGAGGAAGAGTGGTGTTGGGGCAATTTGATAGCCATTTGAATTAGGGATGCACCGATATATCGGCCGCCAAAAATGCGTTTTGCTAATAGAAAAAAAAAGGTAAGTGCAAAATCATGTCCCATTGACTTCAATGCAAAAACGCCCCCTATTGACTGCAGTGCAAAATCGCATCCCATTGACTTCAATGCAAATCGCGTCCTATTGACTTTGACTTCCAATCGCGTCCCATTGACTTCAATGCAAAAACGCCCCCCATTGACTGCAATGCAAAATCGCCTCCCACTGACTTCAATACAAAAATGCCCCTTATTGACTTCAATGCAAAATCACATCCTATTGACTTCAATGTAAAATTGCATCCCATTGACTGCAATTCAAATACACCCTCTATTGACTGCAGTGCAGAATCGTGTCCCATTGACTTCAATGCAAATCGCGTCCTATAGACTTTGACTTCTAATCGCATCCTATTGACTTCAATGCAAAAACACCCCCTATTGACTGCAATGCAAAATCGCGTCTCATCGACTTCAATGAAAAATTGTGTCCTGTTGACTTCAATGCAAAAATGCCTCATATTCACTGCAATACAAAACGGTGTCCCACTGACTTCAATGCAAAATCAGCGTCTCATTGACTACAATGCAAAAATGACCCCTATTGACTGCAATGCAAAATTGAATCCTATTGACTTCAATGCAAAAACGCCCCCTATTGACTCCAATGCAAAATCGCATCCCATTGACTATGGGAATGTTTGACCATTCTTCCAGAAGCGCATTTGTGAGGTCAGGCACTGATGTTGGACGAGAAGGCCTGGCTCACAGTCTCCACTCTAATTATATACAGTATATTATCCGTTGAGCTGGCCATAGATGACCCAGGGAAGGGTTAACACCGCAGAGACTTTCAATGACAGGAAGCCGGTTGGTGACGGTTGGTGCCAGTTGGTGACGGTTGGTGCCAGTTGGTGACGGTTGGTGCCGGTTGGTGACGGTTGGTGCCGGTTGGTGACGGTTGGTGCCGGTTGGTGCCGGTTGGTGACGGTTGGTGCCGGTTGGTGACGGTTGGTGCCGGTTGGTGCCGGTTGGGGATTTGGAAGGACGGATTTAGCTGGTTGGTATTTTAGGGAACGCCGGTGGCGAAGGACGGAAGTTCCGTTAACAGTAAAAGTCATCAGCTGCTTGTTGTTTAGATAAAGGATCTGAATACGGGGAATCCATCCATGATAAGGAGCATATAAGAGGACTTCGTAAAAAACATTTTGTTTTAACTTGTAGACAGAATGTGGAAGGGTTGGGGGATCCAGGGCCGGCCCTACCATGGGACCCGATGGTACCCCGGTCCCAGGCGGCACTTTAAGGGGGGCGGCAAATTGCCGCCCGTCAGCCAGCGACATTCCGTGTCTCCTACTAATTTTCCTTTCCTGTGTCCCCACCATGTTTAGTGTCCGGCGCCCTGTGATTGGACGAATGGGGGTCATGTGCGGCGTGGGGCTGGCCTGTCAGCGATCGCTCTAGAAGTCCCGCCTCCGCACATGACCGCCATACGCCCAATCACAGTGCGCCGGGAAACACGAACATGGTGGCGGGAGATAAGCACTGGAAGTGTGAGCTGTCTTCCCCTCCGCCTGTCCCTCTGCTTTGTTACGGCGCGGTGGAGATGGGATCATGGAGGTGCAGGCGTGCAGCGTCTGACACCATGGAGCGGGCTGCGGGTGGATGGCGCTGGCGGGAAGTTGGGACGCCGAAGCAGTTCTGCACATCCAGTGCTGAGGTCCTGAGGAGAGTCCTGGTGAAGAGCAGACAAAGGTAAGGAGGACTCAAAGGATGGATTCGCACTGAGCTGTGGGGAGGGGGTCAGGTGTGAGTAGTGCAGGAAGTAGGACTCCTACTGTAGGAGTCAGGTGGGTCTGTGTAGTAGGTCAGTGTAGGTGTAAGGTCGGTGGGTCAGTGTATGTGTCAGTCAGTGTAATAGTCAGTGTTGCTGTCAGGTCAGTGTAATGTGAGTAGTGCAGGAAGTAGGAGTGAGGTAGGTGTCAGGTAGGTCAGTGTAGGTGTCAGGTAGGTGTCAGGTAGGTCAGTGTAAGGGTCAGTGTAGGGGTCAGTGTAGGGGTCAGGGTAATGGTCATGTAGGCCAGTGTAATGTGAGTAGTGCAGGAAGTAGGAGTGAGGTAGGTGTCAGGTAGGTCAGTGTAGGGATCAGTGTAGGTGTCAGGTAGGTCAGTGTAGGGGTCAGGGTAATGGTCATGTGGGTCAGGTGGGTCAGTGTAATGTGAGTAGTGCAGGAAGTAGGAGTCAGGTGGATCAGTGCATGTGTCACGTAGGTGTGTCAGGGGGTCAGTGTAGGGGTCAGATAGGTCACATGTGTTCAAAAAATGTGCAGCGCTATGTGGTTAAAACCATGTGTGAAATAAATGTTAAACCTTGAAATGTGAAAAATTAATATATGAAAAATTAATTAAAAAGAAAACTAATGCAGAGTCCAAAAAGAACACAACATAGTCCGTGAAGAGTTAATTCCAAAAGCAAATCCGTGAAGGGTTAAGGGCTGTAGCCAATAAAGAGACTAGGGTCTAGTGGAGCATAATAAAATAAAAATAAACATTTCTTGATCAGTTTAGGTCGATATGTATTCTTCTACATATGTTTGGTAAAAAAAATGCAATGTGTATATTGATTAGTTTGCGTAAAAGTTATACCGTCTACAAAATAGAGGATAGATTTATGGCATTTTTATTATTATTATTATTTTTTTACTAGTGTAGCGGGGTCTGGTGATCTGCGATTTTTAGCTAGACTGTGACATTGCGGTGGACAGATCAGACACTTTTGACACTTTTTTGGGATCAGTGACATTTATACAGCGATCTGTGCTATAAAAATGCACTGATTACTGTGTAAATGTCACTGGCAGGAAAGGGGTTAAATGTGTTCCCTGGGAGGTATTTCTAACTGGGGGGGGGGGTGGGACTGACTGTAGGAGGAGAGAGATCTCTGTTCCTAATCACTAGGAAGAGCAGATCTGTCTCTCCTCCCCTGTCAGAATAGGGATCTGTCTGTTTACATTAACAGATCCCCGTTCTGGCTTTCTGGAGCGATCGCGGCCACCAGCCACGCACAGGTCCTTTTATACTCCTTTACATGTATAGAGCCATGACAGGTCCACTTTAGTTATCATGATATAAAATAATGAATGTGGGGTATTTGGTGGGCGTGATTTTTTTGGGGGGGGTGGGGGGGCAGCATTTAATTCTTGGTACCAGGCAGCACAATGTCTTGGGCCGGCACTGGGGGGATCTGTCGGGTTTTTATTCCTCACTGTGACCCCCGCTAGGGAGATATCTTCCCACTTCCTTTCCCAGTGACCCCAGGTTGTGGCACAGCTCTGTTTAATCAAATAGGACGCATTTGGCGGGTGCTGGTTTTTCATGTGTATACCCCTGTCTGCTGAATTGCCTTTTGAAGCCTTAGACCCCCTAATGTCTCCCCCGTCCTCTGCTACAGTTGTGAACTGGAAGCACTCAGTGCTCAGTAGACATGTGCACTGCCGAAAAATTTGTTTGTTCCATTGTTTTTTTAGCTTTTTTCGGAAATTCGAATCCGGAAGTTCGGAAATTCGAAAATTCAGAATTCGGAAATTTCGGAATTCGAAAATCCAAATTTTGGAATTTCCGAATTTGGAATTTTCGAATTTCCAATTTCCGAATTTTCGAATTTTCGCATTTGCGATTTTCGAATTTTCAAAATATTAGAATTTCCGAAATTTTGAATTTTTCGAAATTCAAATTTTCGAATTTCTGAAATTTGGAATTTTCGAATTTCTGAAATTTCAAATTTTAGTTTTTCCGAAATTTCGAATTTTCGTTTTTCCAAAATTTAGAATTTCGGAATTTCTGAATTCCCGAAATTTCGAATTTAAGAAATTTTGAATTTTCATATTTCCCAATTTTGAATTTCTGAATTTCCGAATTCCCGAAATTTCGAATTTACGAAATTTCGAATTTTCAAATTTCCCAATTTATCTGAAATTCCGAATTTACGAAATTCCGAATTTTCCCATTTGCGAAATTTCGAAATTCCTGAATTTTCGGAAACTCGAGATTTCGCAAATTGGAAAATTCGGAATCCGAAAATTCGGAAATTGAAAAATTCAGGAATTTCGAAAATTTCTGAATTAACGAATTTGTCAAAATGTCTAGTGCTCAGCGTTTCTGGGTTTGCACAGTGTATCCATAGCTCCCAACTGTCCCTAATTTCGAGGGACTGTCCCTGATTTAGAACAATGTCCCTCTGTCCTCCTCATTTGTCCCTCATTTTGGTCTGATCTATGGAGTTGTATATAAAATGCACTTTTTATCTATCAAAAAGTGTTTCCCAGTGCTAAACCTTTCGGGCTCTTTCACACGGAGGTCCGTTCAGGTCCGCCTGTCAGTTTTTTAGGCGGACCTGAAACAGATCCTCCATGTACCCCTATGGAAGCACGGATGTCAGCGGTGACATGTCCGCTGACATCCGACCCGCCAAAGTGTGACGGAGGAAAACCCTATTTTTCCTTCCGTCGGCGGAGCGGATCGGATGACAACGGACTCTACGGTCCGTCGTCATCCGATTCCCCATAGGGGAGAGCGGCGCTCTGACAGGGCGGTCCCTGCACAGTGTGCGGGGACCGCCCAGTCATCCGTCGGCTCAGCGGGGTTCAACGGAGCGATCCCCGCTGAGCAAGCGGAGCTTCACGGGGCGGATCTTCACGGATCCGCCCCGTGTGAAAGGACCCTTGATCTGATTTCTAAATTGCAGCATTTGTAAATTCCAAAAGCCAATATAAAGGAATTATAGTGCTTAAAAAAAAGCACTTGTGGGTTTAAACTAATCATTTTATTTTTTAGTACATTTCTCCTTTAAGGGGGCGTGGCAGGGGGTGTGTCCTATGCCTGCATCATTTTGCTAGTAGGTGTCCCTCGTTACCATCTCAAAAAATTGAGAGGTATGCACAATTCGAAAAATTAAAATTCGAAATTTCAGAAATTCTAAAATTCGAATTTCGGAAATTCAAAATTTCGAATATTTTGAAAATTCGAAAATCGGAAATGCGTAAATTCGGAAATTTGAAAATTGGAAATTTGGAAATTTGAAAATTGGAAATTCCAAAATTGGAAATTCCAAAATTCCAAAATCTGAAATTCGAAAATTCAAAATTAGAAAATTAGAAAATTTGGATTTTCGAATTTCCGAAAAATTATAAAAAAGGAATGAAACGTACAAATGCACCACCTCTGCTGACGCCGACTCTATACCTGGAAATCACAGCGCCCCAAGAGCCCTAACCAAGGCCGGCCCATTTATACTAAAGCAATCCATCCTTTCCCTTGACAAAGTCACATGACTTGCGATAAAACGCGTAGGGGCGGAGGCTTTGACATCATCACGCACACATAGAAGTAAAGGGATTGGTTATTATCCTGTGTTACTGATGTGAAAACTTCTTAACCACTTGCGGACCGCCCGCCATCGTTATACGTCGGCTGTTTGACGTAGAATACCATTTTTTATGGCAGCAGATAGCTACCATAACCCTGTGTATCTTTTTAAACAGTGGGTGGGCCGCTTTCAGATAAAAGTGGTCTCTGCGGCGCAAGATCACTTTTATTGGGGCGGGAGAGGTGCCCTCACTTTTATTGGGGGCGGGAGAGGTGCCCCTCCCCTCCCGCCGCTCCCGGGTGATCTACGCCGCTTATCGGAGACGATCGAGTCCCTTCCTCTGAGAGACATGAAGTCGAGTGAGGGAAAGATGGCCCCCCACTCGGCTCCATACCATTGGATGACGGAAGCGACATCAAACTTTACTTCCGCCCAATGGTCTTAAAGGGGAAATTTTTTTCTATTGAAAAAAAAAATAAATTTTCTTTTTTTTTCTTTTTTTTATTGCATTTAAGTGTAAATATGAGATCTGAGGTCTTTTTGACCCCCAGATCTCACATTAAAGAGGACCTGTCATGCTTTTTTTCTATTACAAGGGATGTTTACATTCCTTGTAATAGGAATAAAAGTGACCCCAACTTTTTTTTTTTAAATGGACAGTGTAAAAAAAAAAAAAAGTTAAATAAATAAGAACTCGTTTTTTTTTTTTTTTTTTAAAGCGCCCCGTCACGACGAGCTCGCAAGCGAAGGCATACGTAAGTCGCGCCCACATATGTAAACGGTGTTCAAACCACACATGTGCGGTATCGCCGCGATCGTCAGAGCGAGAGCAATAATTCTAGTCCTAGACCTCCTCTGTAACTCAAAACATGCAACCTGTAGAATTTTTTAAAGGTCTTTTATGGAGATTTTTAAGGGTCAATGTTTGTCGCCATTCCACGAGCAAGCGCAATTTTGAAGCGTGACATGTTGGGTATCAATTTACTTGGCGTGACATTATCTTTCACAATATAAAAAAAAAAATTGGTGTATTTTTTTCCCCAAAAATTGCGTTTTTGTAAGACCGCTGCGCAAATACGTTGTAACGTGTGTTTTGCACGTCAGTCCTGTGTTGCAGGACGGCAGCAGTGCCTGCGTTGCTGCCGTCCTGCAACACAGGAGTGACGTCAATCACCCAGAAGTATCCCCAGACAGATTTGGCTGCAGCCACCAGTGCAACCCTATCCAGGGCTGCTACACACGGGATACTTGTGTGGAACAGTGGGGGCCCACTTCTCATTCCATCATTGTCCTGCTTGGGACATTGGGTGTTCTCTCACTGCACGGCCACTGTTGCTGGCCACACGGAGGATTTTATTATTACTGACTGTTATATCCGATTCCTTTTCATTTTAATAAGTTACCCTGAAAAAGGGATGGGCTGAGTCCCGAAACGCGTTGGGGCCCTTGGACCACTGCACGGAACGGGCTACAGTCATACACATGTGTTGTTTTTATCTGGTTTGGTGATGTCATACACCATTTTTTATATGCTTATATAATAAAAGTTACATTTTTTTTTCAATATTGCCCCAATTGTTTGCCGTTAAATCATCGGATTCCTCCCCCCCCCCTCCGGTGCCACAATTGGCACCTTTCAGGGGAATGGGGGACAGGATACCTGTCAAAGACAGATATCCTTTCCCACTTCCTGGAGTCTGGCCGCGGCCGTAACGCGGCCGTGACGTCACCGCGGGGCTCCCTCCTCCTCCCCTGGCCGCCGGGCTAATAGGAGAGAGGAGCAGGGCCTCGCGCATGCGCAGTAGGGTTCCCGGCGTGAAGCTGAAAGGCTTCACTGCCGGGTTCCCTTACCCGCAATGGCGACAGCAGCACCCGACAGCTGATGTGAAACATCAGCTGCGGTGCCGACATCGAGGGACTCAAGGACAGGTAAGTCTCCATTTATTAAAAGCCAGCAGCTGCAGTATGTGTAGCTGCTGGCTTTTAATTTTTTTATTTTTTTTGCCCGGGGTTGCCTGGAACACCCCTTTAAAGTCCCACCAGTACCAGGGGGTACCCTTTGCTTCCTATCTATACCAGGGATGTTGGCAACACCACACGGCTTGCATGGGTGATCACTTTCTTTTCTCATTTATTTTCTAGGGCCTCTGCTTTAAAAAAAAATATATATATATATATCTATATCTATATATATATATATATATATATATATATATATAAAATGTTTCAGGGTTCTAGCTAATTTTCTAGAAAAAAAAATACTGATTGTTACATGTAAATAAAAGTGTCAATACACACAGTTCCCAGAAGGCAGCGCTCCCCATTCGCCAGAAGACAACGCGAGTAGGAAGAGGAAGAAGACCTGCCGAGGACTAGGAAGAGGCAGATTAGGAACATCCGCATAGCAACTAGGGATGGGCCCGGTGCTCGATTCGAACCCATGTTCGAATCGAGCATCGGGCGTTCGCTCGCTCGTCGAGCCCAGAACTATTTGGGCCGTTCGCATCACATTCGTGTGATGCGAGCGGCCCCGCAATGCATTGCGGCCGGCGCGGCCGGCGCAGTGCATTGCTGGCTGATGATTGGCCAAGCATGCACTGTGACCCCGCATGCTTGGCCAATCACAGCGCCCGAAACTCGGAGAGCAATAATTGGCTACAGGCAGGACGCCTGTAGCCAATTACAGCTCAGGGGCTTTAGTACACGCCCCACCATTTAAAAGGCCGCCACGCCATCGGCCCCGGTCACATGAGTTCCGGCTTTAGGAGAGATTAGTCTGCTGATTCAGTCTTTGCTTGATACTGAAAGATTTGCTCTTCTTTGCTAAACCATTGGCTATTTCTTTGCTAAACCATTGCTACCTAAGTCATTGATCGTTCATTGCTGCTGATTGCACAGTTAGTGTGTTATTAGCTGCTGCTGGGGATTAGTCTGGTGCGTGCTTACTGTTAGTACAGTATTGCAGTAGTACCAACCGCAGTGCTGTTAGCACAGCATTGCACCCCAACAGCACCCATAGGACTTCTAGTGTGTTAGTGGCAGCAAACAGAGCTCCTATATTTTCTTCTCAGCAGCACCCATAGGACTTCTAGTGTGTTAGTGGCATCACACAGAGCTCCTATATTTTCTTCTCAGCAGCACCCATAGGACTTCTAGTGTGTTAGTGGCAGCAAACAGAGCTCCTATATTTTCTTCTCAGCAGCACCCATAGGAATTCTAGTGTGTTAGTGGCAGCAAACAGAGCTCCTATATTTTCATCTCAGAACTAAGCACCCATAGGACTTCTAGTGTGTTAGTGGCAGCAAACAGAGCTCCTATATTTTCATCTCAGCAGCACCCATAGGACTTCTAGTGTGTTAGTGGCATCACACAGAGCTCCTATATTTTCATCTCAGAAGCACCCATAGGACTTCTAGTGTGTTAGTGGCAGCAAACAGAGCTCCTATATTTTCTTCTCAGCAGCACCCATAGGACTTCTAGTGTGTTAGTGGCAGCAAACAGAGCTCCTATATTTTCTTCTCAGCAGCACCCATAGGACTTCTAGTGTGTTAGTGGCAGCAAACAGAGCTCCTATATTTTCTTCTCAGCAGCACCCATAGGACTTCTAGTGTGTTAGTGGCAGCAAACAGAGCTCCTATATTTTCTTGTCAGCAGCACACATAGTACCTATAGTGTGTTAGTGTCAGCACCCATAGGACCTACAGTGTGTTGTGAGCACACATAGGAGTTCTATTTTTTATACTATATACACTACCGACTACAATGGCTGGAAGACCGCCAAGGAGAGGCAGAGCGTGCCGAGGCAAGAACACAGGGCAGGCAGGCTCTGTTTCTAGAGACAACAGTGCTGGCCGTGGACGTGGTCGTGCATCGTCATCAGCGCGTGGCCATGGGACACGCTTGTCTTTGTTTTCGGCAGCTGGACATGTGGAGCCGCATCATGCCGAAGGCTTGGTAGAATGGATGACCAAGCCCTCCTCATCCTCCTCATCCTCTCTCACCCAGGCTCAGGGTACTGGCAGAGCAGCTGCCAACGCGTACTCAATGGCATCATCAGCCACCCCTTCCCTAGACCCACCATGTCCTCCTGAGGAGTCCCCCGAACTGTTTGAGCACAGTGTTGGGTACATGCTCCAGGAGGATGCCCAACGATTCGAAGGCTCGGATGATGATACCCAGCTTGAGGAAGTCAGTAGTGTGCGCGCAGAGAAAGGGGATGCTGAAGGACAGCAATCTGGCAGTAGTGTTCCACCAGCTGCAGCTTACTGCCAGGTTTGCTCTAGTGGTGAAGAGGGAGGGGATGATGAGGTCACTGACTCCACGTGGGTGCCTGAAGGGAGAGAGGAGGAGGAGGAGGAGGAGGAGGATGCAGCGTCACATGTCCAACGAGGCAGGATGCCCCCTGGAGGCCAGCTAGAGGCCAGCACAGCAACTGTACCACACCGCAGAGCTCCGCCTGTGCAGGGCGCTGCCTCTGCACGTTATCACAAAAGTTCTTTGGTGTGGGCCTTTTTTGAGACGAGTGCATCAGATCGCACCACTGCTATTTGCAATATTTGTCTCAAGCGTATCTCGCGTGGCCAAAACATCAGCCGCTTGGGCACCACAAGCATGAGCAGACATATGTCGACCTGCCATGCAGCTCGTTGGCAAGCACACATAAAAGACCCACACCAAAGAACAAAGCGGACCTCTCCTTGCTCCTCATCAGCTGGGATCTCCATCCCCACTATATCTTCAGTCCTCTCTGAAAGCTGCTCTGAGAGGACTGAAGGTGTAGAATTAGGTGTGTCACAACCAAGTACTTGCAGTACACCGACGTCCGATTGTAGCAGGCAAATTTCCCTGCCCCAGCTGCTGGACCGTCGAAAGAAGTTCACTCCCAGCCATCCACATGCCCAGCGGTTGAATGCTAGCTTGGCTAAATTGCTAGCATTTCAACTGCTGCCTTTTCAGTTGGTAGACTCGGCCCCCTTCCGTGAGTTTGTTCAATGTGCGGTTCCTCAGTGGCAGGTTCCCAAACGCCACTTTTTCTCACGGAAGGCAATTCCGTCTCTCTACTGGCATGTGGAAGGCAATGTCCATGCCTCGCTGGACAGGGCGGTCAGCGGTAAGGTGCATATTACCGCTGACTCATGGTCCAGCAGGCATGGACAGGGACGTTATCTTTCTTTCACGGCCCATTGGGTCACTCTATTGGCAGCTGGGAGGGATGCAGGACAAGGTGCAGTAGTGTTGGAGGTTGTTCCGCCACCACGCCTCCAAAATGCTACTACTGGTTGTGACACACCTCTCTCCTCCACCCCCTCCTCTTCTTCTTCCTCCATGTCCTCTTCGAGTGCTCTGTCCTCGGAACCAGCGGTGCTCCGTAGGCGTACAAGGGGCTACGCGAGTACGCAGGCAAAAAGATGCCATGCCGTGCTTGCGCTGGTGTGTTTGGGGGACAGGAGCCACACTGGGCCAGAGGTTCTGGCAGCTCTGCAGGGGCAGGCCGAGAGGTGGTTGACGCCACGCCAGCTTAAGCCAGGAATGGTCGTTTCTGATAATGGCACCAACCTCCTCTCCGCCCTGCGACAGGGGCAGCTCACCCATGTGCCCTGTATGGCTCACGTCCTCAACCTGGTGGTGCAGCGGTTCTTGGGCAGGTTCCCAGGCTTACAGGATGTCCTGAGGCAGGCCAGGAAAGTCTGTGTGCATTTCCGCCGATCTTATAATGCCAGTGCTCGGCTGACTGAGCTGCAAAAGGAGCTGAACCTGCCCAAGAACCGCCTAATATGTGACATGCCCACCAGGTGGAACTCAACGTTGGCCATGCTGCAGCGACTGCACACGCAGCAGAGGGCCATTAATGAGTACCTGTGTGACTACGGCACCAGGACAGGGTCAGGGGAGCTTGGCTTTTTTTCCCCACGCCAGTGGAGCATGATCAGGGATGCATGCACTGTCCTCTCACCATTTGAGGAGGCCACGAGGATGGTGAGCAGTGACAGTGCATGCATCAGTGACACTGTACCTCTTGTCCACCTGTTGGAGCATACGCTGCGTGGGATAATGGACAGGGCACTTGAGGCAGAACAGAGGCAGGAAGAGGAGGACTTCCTTGTCTCTCAAGGCCCCCTTTATCCAGACAATGTTCCTTCTGTCCCACCCATCACACAGGAAGAGGAGGAGGAGGAGGAGGAGGAGGAGGATTGTGTGAGCATGGAGGTGGAGCCTGGCACTCAGCATCAGCAGCAGCAGTCTTTTAGGGATGATGTACAGTCCCAACAAACCAGTGGACTTGTACGTGGCTGGGAGGAGGTGGCTGGCGATCATGTCATCCTCAGTGACCCAGAAGACTCCGGACCGAATGCCTCAGCTAACCTACGCTGCATGGCCTCCCTGATCCTGCAAAGCCTGCGGAAGGATCCTCGTGTTCTTCGGATCAAGGAGAGTGACCATTACTGGCTGGCCACTCTCCTTGATCCACGGTACAAGGGTAAGGTTGCGGACCTTATCTTGCCGTCGCAGAGGGAGCAGAGGATGAGACATCTCAGGGAGGCCTTGCAGAAAGGTCTGTGCAACGCGTTCCCAGAAACTGGGAGGTTACAAACTCCTGGTCCTGGACGACGAGTTGCTGAGGCTTCGGTCAGTAGCAGAAGGAGCGGTGGGGAAGGTGGACGTCTGACCGATGCGTTCAGACAATTTTTTAGTCCGCAGCCCCAAGGTATGATCGGTTCCAGCAACCATCGCCAGCGTCTGATATACATGGTGCAGGAATACCTAGGGGCAAGGTCAGACTTGGACACCTTTCCCACCGAAAATCCTCTGGCTTACTGGGTCCTGAGGATGGATCACTGGCCAGAGCTTGCACAGTATGCAATTGAGCTACTGGCCTGTCCTGCATCCAGCGTTCTTTCCGAACGCACATTCAGTGCTGCTGGAGGATTTGTCACCGATCATAGGGTGCGCCTGTCCACCGACTCGGTTGATCGACTGACCTTCATAAAAATGAATCAGTCTTGGATCACCACCAGCTACCAGACACCTGAAGCGGATATAACGGAATAATTTATAATGTCACATCCCTTCAAGACTGCCTATGCTGATGCTGAGTGACTGTCCTGTTATGTTCACTGACTATCCTCTTCCTCCTCCTCAATGATCCATGCCACCACACCAGTGCCTAAGGCACAATTTTTCAGCCCCTGTATAACAGGGGCGTGTAATTACAATTTTTTAAAAAGATGCTTCGCAACAGGTGTGACTGCTGTGCTCAGAGTACAGTATCTGTGAGGGGTTGCAGTGTTGTGGCACCAGCACCAGTGCCTAAGGCACAATTTTTCAGCCCCTGTTGGGGCGTGTAATTACAATTTTTAGGCAATGCTTTGCAACAGGTCTCATTGCTGTGCTCAGAGTACAGTATCTGTGAGGGGTTGCAGTGTTGTGGCACCAGCACCAGTGCCTAAGGCACAATTTTTCAGCCCCTGTATAACAGGGGCGTGTAATTACAATTTTTTAAAAAGATGCTTCGCAACAGGTGTGACTGCTGTGCTCCAAGTACAGTATCTGTGAGGGGTTGCAGTGTTGTGGCACCAGCACCAATGCCTAAGGCACAATTTTTCAGCCCCTGTTTAACAGGGGCGTGTAATTACAAATCTTGATCTAATAGTTCACAGCAGGGCCCATTCCTGCGCCCACCAAGAGTAACTATGAGGGCCTACAGTCTTGTGGCAACACCGTCCACCACCACCACCACCACCAAAGGCCCAATTTTTCTGCCCTGTTCAACAGGTGCATGCAATTACAAATCTTGATCTAATAACTCACAGCAGGGCCCATTCCTGCACCCACCAAGAGTAACTGTGAGGGCTTACAGTCTTGTGGCAACACCGTCCACCACCACCACCACCACCACCAAAGGCCCAATTTTTCTGCCCGGTTCAACAGGTGCATGCAAGTACAAATCTTGATCTATTAACTCACAGCAGGGCCCATTCCTGTGCCCACCAGTCTTGTGGCTACACCAATATCTAATAGGGCAAATTTCTGCAGAGTATATACGGCAGGCCCCTACTTTCAAACATCCAACTTACAAACGACTCCTACTTGCAAACGGCAAGAGAAAACAGGAAGTGAGAGGAAATCTACCCCTAGGAAGGAAAATTCTATCCTGTTAGATTTAATTTGGGAAAAAGGTATCTCCTCTCTACTGATGCTTTATCACCAATCCTTGTTTCAATTAAAACCCCACTTTTCCAAAAACATTTGTCATTGGGACGGAAAGTGAGGTGACATGTTCTGAACAGATGTGCAAAGACAGCAAATGTTACAGGGGTGATAACCCCTCCCTATGTTCTCCAAAAAGCTTAAAAATTGATTTTTTTGGGATGTAGCTACACTTCATAATGTACCTGTTCAGATTCTACTTAAGAACAAACCTACAGTCCATGTCTTGTTTGCACCACCTATATACTGCTGTTCAGAGTATATAGGGTTGTAGGTATAGGGTTTTATTTTGGGTGCGGGGTCCCCCTTAGTATCCATACAAGACCCAAAGGGGCTGGGGTGGGGGGGGGGGGTGATGGGGTAGCCATGCCATTTTTCTCAAGGATTTTCAGCCATATGGCGGCCAGGACAAGACATGACATTAAAGCCGCAAGTGGTTTTAAATGGCTTCTTTTTTTCCTTTACAAATGTCATTTTGTGCAAGGACAGTTCTAAACACGGGAAACACATGCCACTTCACAGGCATACTTTAGACACCCCCCAGGTACCGTATTTAAAGGAAAATTTCACTTTTTTTTTTTCACTTTATGCATCATTAAAATGACTGCTCCCGAAAAACCTTTAGTTTTTAAAATTTCTTTTTGCATTGATATATGTCCCCTGGGGCAGGACCCGGGTCCCCAAACCTGTTTTATAACATTAACATGCATATTGGCCGTTGTAATTAGCAATTTTGATTTCGAACGTTCGCGTCCATTATAACGAATAGGGTTCGAAAATTCGTGCGAACTTTCGGTCCGTTCGAAGGTTCTGGTGCGAACCGAACCCGGGGGTGTTCGGCTCATCCCTAATAGCAACTGCCTTTTCTGGTAAGTAAAATTTAAAAAAAAAATTTCAATTAATTTTTTTCCATTTTTTTGCAGGATTTTCATGCATTTTTTTTTTTTTAGGCTGGAACTCCACTTTAAGGTGTTTTGCATAACGGCAGATGATGAACGGAACAGAAAAAAACAAGCCGTCGGTAAATGAGAAAAAGATTGCTGCCCCCTGGTGTCTGTTATAGAGAACTGACTATAGACCGGTCAGGAATGTGGAGCTCTGATGTTATCAGTCACTGTGTGTCAGGGGAATGCAGGTAACCTACTTATAAATACTGATAAAGCCCCCGCTGATCTACAAGAATAGACAATACAAACCCGCCCAGATATGCGCAGAACTCCGAAGGCGTGAAGGACGGGGATTAGAACTGATCTCCAGCCGGATAGGAAAACACCAAGAGGTTATTGATTACAAGTATTTGTAGAGAACCAACAATGTACACAGCACTCTACATACTGTACAGAACATCCGTCCCTGCCCCAAGGAGCTTGCAATCTAAAGTCTATATCTCACATACATTAAGGTGACCAGATTTTTAAAATGAAATCCGGGGACATATTATTTTGCTAATAAAGGCGGCAATCAGCGACTCTCTACGCGCTGCCGCTGCCCGCCTCACAGCCTGTCAAGTCTTACTCCCTGAGCCCTGGCTACTACTGGGTGGGGAGCTGAGGAAGGCAAGGAGATAAGCAGGCAGGCGGCTGGCCGGGACTTGAGCCAAGGCAGAAGAACATGCGAGCGGAGCTGAATGGGCATGTACCCAAGACTGAAGAAATATTCCCTCCACTCCGACCAGCACATAATCATCAGAACAGGACACAGATAATGGAAAAAAAATACACCCCCTAAGCTAATAGGAGCAGCAGAGCGGGGTGTGTAATTCTGATTTATTTATTTTTTTCAATTCTGCACTGACTGTCTTTAAAATTGCCCCAGCCCCTGTTCAAATCCAATCCGGGGACAAAACCGGGGACAGACTTGGTTCCGGGGACAGTGTCCTCAATTCGGGGACTGTCCCCGGAAACCGGGGATGTCTGGTCACCCTAACATACATACACATGCTAGAACCAATGTAGGCAGGAGCCGACCCAAGCAGGAGTGTAGGAGAAAACCTATGCAAGTACAGGGAGAACATGCAAACTCCATGCAGATTGTGTCCTGGCTGGTGAATACTGTTATATATTCATTCTATAATCTTTAGGGCCCATCAGAGAGCTTTTTTTTTTTTTTTTATTGTTTTGCACAAGACAGGTTTTGCATGTCCTTAAAAATTTATGCAAATGCAAAATCTGCTGAAAACGTGTCAAAGCAAAGAAAAAAACCCCAAGCAGTACAATTCTGCAATACATAACACATTTCTCGACGTTTTATCCCCTGATTAGGCCCTACAAGTGCAAAAGATTAATGTTGATCTGCCAGAAATGCACTCAGCTATTAGCCTAGGTTATTTCCTTATACCAGCTTGTTTTGCGGTGCTTTTTGCGTTTTTGATGGGTTTTTTTGCATGCAGTTTTTGTGCGTTTTGCGTTTTTGAACCCGTGTTTTTGATGCTTTTTTGCATGCTGTTTCCGTGCGTTTTGCAGGGCGTTTCGCTTTTTTTATGCTTTTTTTGCATGCCGTTTCCGTGCGTTTTTCATTTTTGAAATCACGTTTTTTTGCATGCAACTTTCTTGCGTTTTGTGTTTTTGTAACCACGTTTTTGATGAGTTTTTGCATGCAGTTTTCGTGCGTTTTGCATTTTTTTTCTCTTTAACCACTTCAATACCGGGCTTTTTTTTACCACCTTAATACTGGGCCTATTCTGGCACTTCTCTCCTACATGTACAAATCATCATTCTTTTGCTAGAAAATTACTCAGAACCCCCAAACATTATATATGTTTTTTTAGCAGACACCCTAGGGAATAAAATGACGGTCATTGCAACTTTTTTTCTTGCACGGTATTTGCGCAATAATTTTTCAAACGCCTTTTTTTGGGAACAAAAATGGTTTCATGAATTAAAAAATAACAAAACAGTGAAGTTAGCCTAATTTTTTTGTAAAATATGAAAGATGATGTTACGCCGAGTAAATAGATACCTAACATGTCACGCTTTAAAATTGCTCACTCTCATAGAATGGCGCCAAACTTCGGTACTTAAAAATCTCCCTAGGTGACGCTTTATTTTTTACAGGTTACCAGGTTAGAGTTACAGAGGAGGTCTAGTGGTAGAATTGTTGCACATGCTCTAATGCACGCGGCGATACCTCACATATGTGGTTTAAACGGCGTTTACATATGTGGGTGGGACTTACGTGTGCGTTCGCTTCTGATCGCGAGCTACCGGGGACAGGGGCGTTTAAAAAAATATATATTATTTTTTTTTATCACTTTTATTCCTATTACAAGGAATGTAAACATCCCTTGTAATAGGAATGTGTGTGACAGGTCCTCTTTATTGAGAGATGCGGGGTCAATAAGACCCCACATCTCTCCTCCAGGCT
Source organism: Rana muscosa (assembly GCA_029206835.1). Taxonomy (NCBI): domain Eukaryota; kingdom Metazoa; phylum Chordata; class Amphibia; order Anura; family Ranidae; genus Rana; species Rana muscosa. Next base: position 1,263,165,886 of record CM055116.1, on the reverse strand, counting down.
GGAAAGCATGAGATCGTGAAAAAAAATTCACTGATCTCATGTTTACTAGCCGCAATGGCGGCTTTGTTTACATCTGAGAACCCGGGTGTGACGTCATCACATCGCGCCCGGGCCTCCGACGGTCTTGAAGATGACTGGTGACCATCTAGTCACCAGTCATCTCTATGGTTCACCTCCGGCGCTGGATAATTCGTTCTCCGGGCCCCCGCTGGCACGGGAGAGCCCGGAGAAGCACCGGATGGCGGCGGGAGGGGGGTGTCCCCTCCTGCCGCCTATAAGAACGATAAAGTGGCGGAACCGCCGCTATGATCGTTCTTATGGCGCACAGAATCGCCGGCAAAACAGAAGGATATCTGAATGATGCCTCTAGCTGCACCCATCATTCAGATATCCCCCCACAAAGCCCAGGGCGTCATATGATGTCCACCCAGGATGGGAGATCCCATCTGTGGACGTCATTTGACTATGGGCGGGTAGGGAAGTGGTTAACAAACTGTGAATAGCTGGTTGTTAGGGAGCGGGCCGGGAAAGCCATCCCCCGCGTCCTTAACAACTGACGAGTCATTAGCTGTTGGCCGCGTTTCCCCACTGATAGCTGAATGTAAAATAAAAAAAAGAACTACTGGCAATAAAAAAAAATCAGGAAAAATACGGCGTGGGGTCCCCCCAATCCATACCAGGCCCTTCAGGTCTGGTATGGATTTTGAGGGGAACCCCTATGTCAATGTTTAAAAAAAAAATGTAGTGTGGTCCCTCCAGAATAAATACCAGACCCTTATCTGAGCATGGAGCCTGGCAGGTCAGGAAAGGGAGGGGACGAGCCAGTGGCCATGGTTGTGGGGAAGAGGCCCTTGTCCCCATCAACATGAGGGGGGTGTGCAGGGGGGGCATCATGTTGATGGGGACAAGGGCCTCTTCCTCATAACCCTGGGTGGTGGTTGTGGGGGTCTGCATGCAGCAGGGCTGTCTTAATAGCATCATGGACCCCTGGGCAAAGTAATGCACTGGGGCCCCTACCAACCTGCCCCAATTTATATACCTACTCTCAAAAATGAAAGTATACATAGCTGATAGAATTTAACATATGCAGTATTTATTGGTACGCTCAATGAAATCTATTTTAAACACTAAGAAAAGATGGGGGGTGGGGGGTATCAGGAGAGCACAATACTACCCGGGACACAGCCATGCCGGGACAGCTTATAAAAACCTTGACTGTCCCAGCAAATCCAGGACAGTTGACAAATATGATGTAAAGCAAGATTATCATGGGGCCCCCGTGCACTTGGGGCCCCTGGGCAGTGCCCAGGGGTGCCCATGCATTAAGATGGCCCTGGCATGCAGGAAGCTTTTCAAAATCTGGAAGCTCTCTTTAAGAAGGGGGCCCCTAGATCCAACCATCCCCCTCCCCCCTATGTAAATGAGTATGGGGTACACCTACTCATTCACCAACAAAAAAAAAGTCCTTTATTTAAAAAACAAACATAAAAAACAATGCCCCCCCCCCCCCGGTGTAGATTCATCATTAATCATGACGCCCGCCGCCAACTCGAAAAAATAAAAAACGCATCAAAAAATGCAACACTTGCGTTTTTGGTGTGGGTCCATTGAAGTCTATTACACGCAAAACGCAACCTGCTGTGGAGGAAAAGAAGTCCCTGACCCTTTCCATAAACGAGCCAGCTAAAAAAAACTCATAGATGTGACCTTGTATCATAGGAAATCATGTTAAATGGACTGTAGTGTGCAAACTGCAAAACACACTAAAAAAAACCGCATAGGTGTGAAGCTAGTGTTAGTCTCCTATTGTGAGCTGACAGCACAATATGGGTCTATTAACAAAACATTAACTGGACGTCCGTGTACACTCAATGAATTTTGGCTGTAAGTTCTGTAATAGATTATTTCCTTTTTTAGTCAGCTCCACCTAGCGGCAAGATGCAGCATCATTTTCCGAAATACCTCAATTAGAAAATATACCACATTTTGGCCACTAGATGGAGCTGATGCTCATAGGAATTAACCTCTTGCAGCTCATCTCATGTAATACATTTGTACAGCGGCAAAGAAAGTGGGCTTTAGAGCTCACATGCTGCACAGATGGATACATGGGCCGGAGGGCTTTCTGTGCTAAGAGTGCGCTCACATGCTTCCAGCACAAGACAAAAACAATACTCAGTCTCTGCTAATGATCAGCAGCCAGTGGGGCTGGCAACCAATCATGTGACTACTGTGACAGCCAATCACAGTGGTTACATGATCAGACAGCTCTCCCTTTCATTAAAGGGACACTGGGGCTGGGCAAGAAGGGGTTAATCTATTGGAAAAAAACTACAGCCTAAATTTGTTGAGCATGCAGAAATGTGCATGACATTTATCCAACAAATGCTTTATTATTAGACCCCGTAGCGTTATTATGCACTGAGTGGTGTAAGCCCTGCCCTTTCTCTTTTGCTAAACCACTCTCACTGTCTTCACTGCATAGGGACTAATTGACCCAAAGTCCAAGCTAAAACTAGCTGTGTTTTTTACATAACACAGGCAGAGAGCACAGGACACAGGACAGCCTTGAATTTACAAGCCGACCTCAATGCTCTGTCTAATTGGGTGACTAAGTGGCAGATGAGGTTTAATGTTGATAAATGTAAAGTTATGCACTTGGGGGCTAAGAATATGAATGCATCATACATACTAGGGGGAGTACAACTGGGGGGATCCGTAGTGGAGAGGGATCTGGGGGTTTTGGTAGATCATAAGCTTAAAGTGGTGTTCCTGGAAAAAAATAAAAAATAAAAGCCAGCAGGTACACATACTGCAGCTGCTGGCTTTTAATAAATGGACACTTACCTGTCCTGCAGTCCCTCGATGTCAGCACCGCAGCTGATGTTTCCATCAGCTGTCGGGTGCTGCCGCTGCCATTGCGGGGAAGGGAACCCGGCAGTGTAGCCTTTCGGCTTCACAGCCGGGAACCCTACTGGGCATGCGCGAGACCCGGCTCCTCTCTCCTGTTAGCCCAGCGGCCGGGGGAGGAGGAGAAGGGAGCCTCGCGGTGACGTCACGGCCGCGGCCGGATTCCCAGAAGTGGGAAAGGATACCTGTCAAAGACAGGAATCCTGTCACCCCTCCCCCTGAAAGGTGCCAATTGTGGCACTGGAGGGGGGGAGGAATCCGATGAGCGGAAGTTCCTCTTTAGGGTGGAGCTCCGCTTTAATAATAGCAAAAGTATAGCAATAGCAAAGTCCTTTCTTGTATAAGGAGAGGCATGGTCTCCAGAGAGAGAGATATCATTCCCCCCCCCCCCCCCTGTACAAATCATTAGTAAGACCTCATCTGGAATATGCAGTTCAGTTTTGGGCCCCAGTTCTCAAAAAGGATATTGGGGAACTGGAGAAAGTGCAGAGAAGGGCAACCAAACTGATAAGAGGCATGGAGGAGCTCAGCTATGAGGAAAGATTAGAGGAACTGAATTTATTCTCTTAAAAAGAGGAGAATAAGGGGGGATATGATCAACATGTACAGATATATAAAGGGGTCCATATAGGGAACTTGGTGTTGAGTTATTCACTTTACGGTCAACACAAAAGACAAGGGGGCACTCTTTACGTCTAGAGGAAAATAGATTTCATCTCCAAATACAAAAACGTTTCTTCACAGTAAGAGCTGTGAAAATGTGGAATAGACTCCCTGCAGAGGTGGTTCTGGCCAGCCCAGTAGATTGCTTTAAGAAAGGTCTGGATACTTTCCTAAATGTACAGAATATAACTGGGTACTGACATTTATAGGTAAAGTTGATCCGGGGAAAATCCGATTGCCTCTCGGGGGATCAGGAAGGAATTTTTTCCCCTGCTGTAGCAAATTGGATCATGCTCTGCTGGGGTTTTTCGCCTTCCTCTGGATCAACTGTGGGTATAGAATTGGGTATATGGGATTGTACGATATTTATTTTTTTTACTTATTTATTTTTTATGGTTGAACTGGATGGACTTGTGTCTTTTTTCAATCTGACTAACTATGTAACTATGTAACTATGAATTGTTGTCAGGATGAACGGGTCATTTTTGACACAGAAAAAAATCCCCTATGAGACAAACACAGCAAAAAAAAAGTTAGAGTAGAACTCCAGACAAAAATAACATGATAAATCTGAATAGCCCCTGCAGTACTGGTTGTCTGCCACTTGATGTCTTCAGTATAATGGCCTACATCATTCATCCAACTTCTGAGCCCAGGTTAGTCCTGGACCCGCCCCCGGCCTGTGACTGGACAGTGAAAGGAAAGGCTGCACAGTGATGTGCTCACCACTCTGTCACTCTGCTCTCTTCTTGTATCAGCGTGCTTCACATCAGCCCATGAACTGATTGACTTCTTGTGATGCTTCTTCCTCCTTTAGTCTGAGCTCTGTTGTACTGAGACTGCAAGAGTCTGCAGTTGCGTCCCTATGGGGGTACAATGGATGCGGACTGCACCTGGGTGACACCCGCCAGAAGGAGTGACACCATCAAGTAGCATTGTAGTAGGCTAGGGAGGGGGGGAGAGCTGCGCCGATGCACTAGCATCTACAGCAGGACAGAGCACTGTGGAAGGCTAGTGGGGGATGGGCACCGTGTTTTACCCCACTAGGGTGACACCAACCTTAGTAACGCCACTAATAGTCTGTACCAAGTCAATGCCTGCTGTAATAAAAAAATAAAAAAAATGTAGGTCTTGCCCCATGTGCAACAAGCGTGCCAAGGAAGCTCCTGCACCGTTTTGAGCGTGAAAAACAATTTTTTCTTACCGCGATCACGTTTTCGTCATGCACAAAAATGCGCATTTGCGGGCTGAGTTTGGGGCGCTATTAACAATAAATGGCGCTTCAAGTGTGACGCAACTTCTATTTCACATCTCACAAATACATGCATGGAATAGATATGAATGGAGCTTTAAGGATTACAGAGCTGCATTATTAGTGTCTTTTATATCTGCCCAGAGGTCAATAATAACCCCACTCTATATAAATTAAAAAAAAAAACTTTTTCACTTCCTTTAATGTAAGAGAAACATTGTAACGGTCAGAACAAGGTTTGCAATGCAAAGCTTCTCTTATGCTGACGCAGGACAAGATTTTGCACCCTTGTTGTTTGTTTCTCCTTTCTCTCTTTTCTTCTCTTCGTGTTTTCTTTTAAACTCTTGTCACATGTCAGCATCCTCAGCGGCGGCGGCGGCGGCTCCTGTGGGTGGAGGAGAATTTCACTTCCTTTGTTTTGGGGAAAAGTAGAAAACAAGAAGAAAATAATCTTTTTGAAAGTCTCTTCAGCCGGCAGGCCGGTGTAATAGAAGGAGCCCGCCGTCCGCCCACATCAATATCGTGCAAATGAAGCAGAACCAGAAATACCTGAAAATAACGAGAGGATAAAGGGTGGCATTCCAACAAATACCTCTTGTACTGGGGAGAAGGGTTGTTAATGGGTCTCTCCGACCTGGCCGGGTGGGTGTTGTTGGGTCCAGTCATGCGTTGGTGAGATTTCTCTTCAGCCTCTCCCACTATGAAGGTGACACTCTCTTTTATTATTGGTGGAGGGGAACATCGCCATTTGAAAGGGTCACAGCAGATGGACAGTACTGGGAATTCTGGGTAATCTATTACCAGCTGAGCCTGCAGTCATTAGGGCTCCCCCAATGCATTTTGTATGGTTTGTTGGCTATGTTGGCCCCAATACATAGACTATGGCTTGGGCGTAAATACAAGGGGGGGTAAGAGGATTCCACCTCTGGGGGAGCATCTAAGTACTAAAGCATTGCTGACCCAGGTAATGTTGCCGCTGCATGGAAATGGCCTACACTAGAAGTAACTCTACTACAACGCCCCTTTAGTGAGTTGCATTCAGTCTAGTGCAGTCCCGATGCAAAGACTATGGCTGGGGCATAGATAAATGGAGTTAAGGGCATCAAACCCCCCAAGAGAATCTACTGTAATTACTAGAGTGTTGTTGACCCAGGTAATTTTACTATCTGCTGTTGCATGGAAATGGCCTGCACTATAAGCAACTTCACTACATCGCCTCCTTCAGTGAGTTGTGTTCATAGTGCAGTTCCAATGCAAAGACTATGGCTAAGGCGTAGTATATACGGGGGGGGGGGGTTAAGGGCGTAGATACAGGGTGGAGGGTTAAGGGGGTCCAAACACCCCAAGAGATTCTAAGTACTAGAGTGTTGCTGACCCAGGTACTGTTAATATCTGCCGCTGCATAGAAAATGGCCTACACTAGAAGAAACTCAACTGCATTGCCCCCTTCAATAAGTTGTGTTCATAGTGCAGTCCCGATGCAAAGACTATGGCTGTGGTGTAGATACGAGGGGGTTAAGGACATCAAACCCCCCCCCCCCCCCGAGCATCTAAGTACTAGAGCATTGCTGACCCAAGTAATGTTACTATCTGCCGCTGCATGGAAATGGCCTACACTAGAAGTAACTCAACTAAATCACCCCCTTCAGTGAATTGCATTCATAGTGCAGTTTCAATGCAAAGACTATGGCTGACTATATACAAGAGGGGTTAAGGGAGTCCAAACTCTCAGAGAGCATCTAAGTCAGTGATTCTCAACCAGGGTTCCTCCAGAGGTTGCTAGGGGTTCCTTCAGCATTGGGCAATTTCTGCCTCTCAGATAATTTCCTACTGACACCATTGATCTTTTTAGCTATCTGTAAGGAGGTAATTCTTCCCAATGACCACAAGTGTAAGGACCATCCTTCCCACTGACCATCACACTAAGGTTTCATGAATTGTAGATTTCTAATTTTTAGCAGGGGTTCCCAGAGACCGGAGAACTATTTCAAGGGTTCCTCTGTGTTGAAAAGGTTGAGAAAGGCTGATCTAAGTACTAGAGCGTTGTTGACCCAGGTAATGTTACTATCTGTCGTTGCATGGAAATGGCCTCCACTAGATGTAACTTGACTACATCGCCTCCTTCAGGGAGTTGCATTCATAGTGCAGTCCCAATGCAAAGACTATGGCTGGGGCGTATATACGGGGGGATTAAAGGGGTCCAAACTCCCAGATAGCATCTAAGTGCTAGAGCATTGCTGTCCCAGGTAATGCTATTATCTGCGGCTTCATGGAAATGCCCTACACTAGAAGTAACTGGACTACATTGCCCTCTTCAGTGAGTGGCCTTCATAGCCATAGACCACCGAATGCATTCACCAAATAAAAACACAAGATTGGTTTGATTGGCAGCAAAGTTTACCTAAACCTAAAAGGAGGTCATGTTGTTATTTGCCAAAAGAGAGAACAGCCTAGTTAATCTAGAAGGGGCACGCTAATAGAAAGAAACGAAGAGGTAGAGAAGGGCAGAAGTGGGTTAGTGAATTACGGGTGGAAGAATCTGAAGTTTGGTTGGGTTTAGCACGGTGTAAACATGGTGGGGTCATTCATCTCAGGCTAAGCACGCCTCGAAAGGGACTCAAGTAGTTAAATTGCAAGCATGTTTAGTATGTGTAACCCTTCCAGGTATTTGTTCCTCTCACAGAGATCACATGACCCCCTGACAATGCCTTCATCTGCTTTTCTCTTACTGATTGTCAGATGAGCTTCCTGTGATTAAAGGCTGAACTCTGAGATAAGTAAATATTGTCTAAATGCAACAGTCGTGCACATTCTTCTTCTTGGCCTTCTGCATCCTCGTGTCCAGCCCATAATGTGTGCCCACTGAATTACTATCAGGGGGCTTCCTGCAAGCTCATACCCAGCCCATAACGTGTATGTGTGCCCACTGTAATGCCATTAGGTGGCCACCTGTGTGCTCTCACCAAGTCCATAATGTGCATGTGTGTCCATTGTAATACTATCAGGGGGTCTCCTGTGCCCACCTGCCCAACCCATAATGCACATGTGTGCCCATTGTAATACTATCAGATGGCCTCCTGTGTCCATGCGCCCAGCCCATAATGGGCATGTGTGCCCATTGTAATACTATCAGGGGGCCCCGGTGTCCATGTGCCCAGACCATAATGCACATGTGTGCCCATTGTAATACTATCAGGGGGCCTCCGGTGTCCATGCGCCCAGACCATAATGGGCATGTGTGCCCATTGTCATACTATCAGATGACCTTCTGTGTCCATGCGCCCAGACCATAATGGCCATGTGTGCCCATTGTAATAATATCAGATGGCCTCCTGTGTCCATTCGCCCAGCCCATAATGGGCATGTGTTCCCACTGAAATACTATTAGGTGGCCTCCTATGTGCTCATACCCTGCTCATAATGTGAATGAGTGCCCACTTTAATGCTATTCAGTAAACCCATAATGCGCATGCGTGTCCACTGAAATACTATCAAATGGCCTCCTGTGTCCATGCACCCAGCCCATAATGTACATGTTTGCCTATTGTAATACTATCTGGGGGCCTCTTGCGTGGTCATACCTAGCCCATAATGTGCATGCATGCCCACTGTAAAATTATTAAAGGGCTTCCTGCGTGGTCATACCCAGCCCATAATGCAAATTAATGCCCACATTAATGCTTTTAGGTGGCCTCCTGCATGCTCTCACTAAGCCCATAATGTGCAGCATGTCCACTGTAATACTATCAGGGGGCCTCCTGTGTCCATGCGCCTAGACCATAATGCACATGTGTGCTCATTGAAATACTATCAGGTCTCCTCCTACATGTTCATACCCAACCCATAATGTGCACGCATGCCAGCTGTAATATTAATAAAGGGCTTCCTAAGTTGTCATACCCAACCCATAATGTGAATGAATGCCCACTTTAATGCTATTAGGTGGCCTCCTGAATGCTCCCACCAAGCCCATAATGTGCATGTGTGTCCACTGTAATACTATCAGGTGGCCTCCTGTCCTGTGCCCACCTGCCCAGCCCATAATGCACATGTGTGCTCATTGTAATACTATCAGGTGGCCTCCTATGTCCACCTACCCCGGCCCATAATGCACATGTGTGCCCATTGTAATACTATCAGGTGGCCTCCTATGTCCACCTGCCCAGCCCATAATGTAAATGCACACATGTGCCTATTGTAATACTATCAGGTGGCCTCCTGTGCCCACCTGCCCAGCCCATAATGCACACGTGTGCCCATTGTAATACTCAATGTAATCAGGTGGCCTCCTGCTTGCTCATACCCAGCCCCACAATGTACATGCCTGCCAGATCTAATAGAGCTTTGGCTGACCCCCTCTTTCAAAGCTTTGTAGCCCGCGGTAGGGAGCGCACACATCAGCGCGCACATCTGGGTGGCTCCAGGGAGGAAAAGTAGTTACTCTCCAGGCAGAAATACCCGGGGGGCACAGGTTTTGCTGCAAACACAGGCAAGTTGTAATGACCCTCTAAGGCAGCTTTAGGCCTGCAGACAACCTCTGTGAGGGGATGGAGTAAGCCGAATGAAGGTCGGCTCATCTGCATTGGTTTGCTCAGAGTCACTTATGACCCCTCCAGCAGATTCTCAGAATCCCAGAGCTTACAACTAAAAGGCCCATTACAGCATGGAATGTAAAGTATGTTTTCTGCTGATTGTTACAGGTGAACCTTCCTGTCGTGGTGTAAAGTAGAGAGTCGGGATCCGGAGTATCATTACAACCGCTTCGGGGCACATTCCTAGGTTATCATCTGATCATCACTGAAATTGTGGCAGAGAACCAGCAAGCGAGACCCGGGAGTCATGGCTATGATCCACCTGCTTATAAATAATAAGGAGCCCAGTGTCGCTACGTAATAAGGAGATAAGTGGTTGTAAACCTCAGACCAGAAATATGAACAAAGCATATCCCTCTATAGTGTGTACTTGTCTCAATCCAGAGTAGAGTGTTACATTTGTGTCTATAGGCCTACACAGGGGGTGTGCTGGGTGTGCCTGGGCAGATTCCCCCCTACTACTAAAATGAAGGAAACATCCACATAGTGTAATACCGTAAACAATCTTTTATTATGCAAAAACTTAAAAGTACTCACATCTCAGAAGATAAAAGCAAGCATGTAAAATCTATCCAAAGAGTATAGACCATGCATGGAGATAGATATGTTGGTGTACACATCAGGACAAGTGTGGCAACAGCATGTACATAAGCTCCGCCCTACATGTTTCGTCACATCTGACGTCATCGGCGGCATGTGTTACTATGTGTGTTGTGAATGAACAGGAAGCCACTCAGCACAGAGCAATTCCCATTCATTCACTGCCCCGTGCAACTGAGGCTGCAGAGAAAGGCATGTGTGTTTGTGCTTTGGGGTGCACACCCTAATGAAATGGGCTGCGTATACCTATGGCTGACTCGTTCTGTTGCAATCAACATGAGTCACTTCTGATGAGTTTTTCTTGACACCAAGAGAAAAATGGTGACAGGGGAGGGAGCTCCAACACACAACCTGTGATTGACAGCCTGAGCTCTGTTCCTGTGTGCTGTATGAAGGAGATGGGGGTGTCCCGTCCCTCTAATCAGCTTCTACTGAGCTATGCAGAGTTTAAATTCAGCTACCCACCCCCTGCTTTCTGAAAGCTCAGACAAGCTGTCTGCACTTTGAATGGCTGTAGAGAAGAGAAGACCGCAGATAAACAGGTACAACTTATGTAGGAGGATTTGTTTAATCTCAGTCACCGGAGGACAGTTACTTCACTGGGTATATGAAAGGGTTTACTACCACGTAAAAAAAAACGGAATAAGTTACCTGTGGCTATACCTTCCAGGTGCTTCTCTTAGGTGGTGGTGCCATCGTTGGGCCTCGTCATGGCACCTAAGAGAAGGACCTTTCAGCTGTTTCTCTTAGATGTCTATAGAGCCCTGCGGTAGCCCATCCAGGGGGTCAGGATTAATTTCTACTGAGGTCTTTAATTCCAGTCCAGAAGATAGCAAGGAACAGTGGAGCTGGGTGGTAGAGTGTGCAACCGAAAGGTGAAGAGAAGTCTTCAAGGACTAAAGTGCCCATCATGATCTGGGAGCCTTGGGCTCTGTTCCTTTCCAAAATGTAGAGATTCTGTAATAGGCTTCCCATCCAGGGGAACGCCATCTTGGTTTTCCTTTTAATGTTTAGCAAGAAAGCTGGAGAACTCTATCAGAGGATACCCTTAGATCCTTGGGTATCTTGGATCTATCAGAGGATACCCTTAGATCCTTGGGTATCTTGGATCTATCAGAGGATACCCTTAGATCCTTGGGTATCTTGGATCTATCAGAGGATGCCCTGAGATCCTTGGGTATCTTGGATCTTTCAGAGGATACCTTTAGATCCTTGGGTATCTTGGATCTATCAGAGGATGCCCTGAGATCCTTGGGTATCTTGGATCTATCAGAGGATGCCCTAAGATCCTTGGGAATCTTGGATCTATCAGAGGATGCCCTGAGATCCTTGGGAATCTTGGATCTATCAGAGGATGCCCTGAGATCCTTGGGTATCTTGGATCTATCAGAGGATGCCCTTAGATCCTTGGGTATCTTGGATCTATCAGAGGATACCCTTAGATCCTTGGGTATTTTGGATCTATCAGAGGATACCCTTAGATCCTTGGGTATCTTGGATCTATCAGAGGATGCCCTGAGATCCCTGGGTATATTGGATCTATCAGAGGATACCCTTAGATCCTTGGGTATCTTGGATCTATCAGAGGATGCCCTGAGATCATTGGGTATCTTGGATCTATCAGAGGATACCCTGAGATCCTTGGGTATATTGGATCTATCAGAGGATACCCTTAGATCCTTGGGTATCTTGGATCTATCAGAGGATACCCTTAGATCCTTGGGTATCTTGGATCTATCAGAGGATGCCCTGAGATCCCTGGGTATATTGGATCTATCAGAGGATACCCTTAGATCCTTGGGTATCTTGGATCTATCAGAGGATGCCCTGAGATCATTGGGTATCTTGGATCTATCAGAGGATACCCTGAGATCCTTGGGTATATTGGATCTATCAGAGGATACCCTGAGATCCTTGGGTATCTTGAATCTATCAGAGGATACCCTGAGATCCTTGTGTATCTTGTATCTATCAGAGGATACCCTGAGATGCTTGGGTATCTTGGATCTATCAGAGGATGCCCTGAGATCCTTGGATATCTTGGATCTATCAGAGGATGCCCTGAGATCCTTGGGTATCTTGTATCTATCAGAGGATACCCTGAGATGCTTGGGTATCTTGGATCTATCAGAGGATGCCCTGAGATCCTTGGATATCTTGGATCTATCAGAGGATGCCCTGAGATTCTTGGGTATCTTGGATCTATCAGAGGATGCCCTGAGATCCTTGGGTATCTTGGATCTCCTCCTGGAAAAACCTCCTCTGGAACTAAGGATCCTATACTTGGTCAGAAAAATAAGAGCACAGTAGTGGTTTTCCCCAAACCCCCTACACCATGTACCTGGTTAGACAATGTGACTTCTATCCTACACCTAGAAAACGTAACTTCAAAAATTTGAGAAGACCTGGAATGGATGGCCTTACCCTTGCATGTCCAGCTTTAGTTATGAACAGACTACCTGGAGTCCCTTCAAAAAACTCCCCTTCTATTGCTCTCCGCCTCCTTATAATCCCTTTCTGCTGTGATCTGACTTCCTGTTAGAGGGTGGCTACGTTCCTTCTCCATGGTTCCTCTGTATGTGGGAAGGTAACCACCCTTTCTTCGCTCGCTCCTGAGATGAACTAGGGACTATATTATTCGTGGTGTGCACTGAGCAGTGCAGGTGACCACAACTTACCTGCACTGCTCATTCCAAACAAGGGGAACAGAGGGGGGAAAGGAGAGGTGCAGGAGCACACCAAGGACATTACAAGGAGGCAGAAATACCCAAAAGAAAACCAGAGATGTGCACAACGAAAAAACCCATTTCATTTAGTTTGTTAAGTTAATAATTTCATTTTGTAATAGTAATATGTTCCAATGATTCATTTTTGGAATTCGTTTTGTATATTCATTAATTTCAAATCGATCTGAATTTTGGAAGATGGCTATATTTGTTCTAACTTATTCTATTTTTTTATTCTATTCTTTGCTATTCTAGTCTACCCTATTATTTTATATCTATTATATCCTTGTATATTCTATTCTATTATTTTCTATTCTATTCTTTTCTTCTCTGTTCTATTCTATTCTGCTCTATTCTATTCTATTTTATTCTATTCTTTCCTATTCTATTGTTTAATTTTCTATTATTTTCTATCCTTTTCTATTCTATTCTATTGTTTTCTTTTCTATTCTATTCTATTGTTTTATTCTATTGTTTTAGTTTTCATTCTATTGTTTTCTTATCTGTTTTATTCTATTCTTTTCTACTTTTTAATTTTCTATTTTATTAGATTGTATTCTGTTTTATTCTATTCCTTTATTTTATGTTCTATTTTGTACTGTTCTATTCTGTTTTATTCTAGTCTATTTTATTCTATTATTTTCTATTCTTTTTTTTAAAAATATTTTATTAAAACCACAAAAGACGAGTCCAGGTTATCTCAGTAACAATGTGTAAACATGAACCTTACAGATACATTGGAATGATACATTCAAAAATCAGGATTGGAAGTTAAATCATACATGACATTCTCAGCGTATAACCTGTGTGAATATATTATTTTATATTCTTATCTATTTGATTCTATTCTGTTCTATTCTATTCCTTTATTTTCTATTTGATTCTATCTGATTCTTTTCTATTCTGTTCTATTATATTCAGTTTGAGCCTATTCTAGTCTATTCTTTTCTATTATATTATTTTATTTTCTATTCTATTCTATTTGATTATTTTCTATTCTGTTCTATTATATTCTGTTGGAGTCTATTCTAGTGTATTCTTTTCTATTATATTATTTTATTTTCTATTCTATTCTATTTGATTATTTTCTATTCTGTTCTATTATATTCTGTTTGAGTCTATTCTAGTCTATTTATTTCCAGTATATTATTTTATTTTCTATTCTATTCTATTCTGTTTTTGTCTATTCTAATTTATTGTATTCTATTCCATTCTATTCTTCAGTCTATCATGAATGCTGCTGCCAGATTCATCCACCTTACCAACCGATCAGTGTCCACCACTCCTCTCTGCCAATCCCTCCACTGGCTTCCACTCACCCAACGAATACAATTCAAAACACCAACAATAAAATACAAAGCCATTCACAACTCTTCCTACGAGCTATATTACCAATCTTGTCTCCAAATATCACCCAAACCGTCCTCTCTGCTCCTCCCAAGCAGTAGCTCTCTAGCTCCCTTGTCTCCTCCTCCTATGCTCATCTCCAGGATTTCTCTCGAACCTTTCCTATCCTCCAGGACTTCTCTCAAGCCTCTCCCATCCTCCAGGACTTCTCTCAAGCCTCTCCCATCCTCCAGGACTTCTCTCAAGCCTCTCCTATCCTCCAGGACTTCTCTCAAGCCTCTCCCATCCTCCAGGACTTCTCTCAAGCCTCTCCTATCCTCCAGGACTTCTCTCAAGCCTCTCCCATCCTCCAGGACTTCTCTCAAGCCTCTCCCATCCTCCAGGACTTCTCTCGAGCCTCTCCTATCCTCCAGGACTTCTCTCAAGCCTCTCCCATCCTCCAGGACTTCTCTCAAGCCTCTCCTATCCTCCAGGACTTCTCTCAAGCCTCTCCCATCCTCCAGGACTTCTCTCAAGCCTCTCCCATCCTCCAGGACTTTTCCCAAGCCTCTCCCATCCTCCAGAACTTCTCTCAAGCCTCTCCCATCCTCCAGCACTTTTCTTAAGCCTCTCCTATCCTCCAGGACTTCTCTCAAGCCTCTCCCATCCTCCTGGACTTCTCTCAAGCCTCTCCCATCCTCCAGGACTTCTCTCAAGCCTCTCCCATCCTGCAGGACTTTTCTCAAGCCTCTCCCATCCTCCAGGACTTCTCTCAAGCCTCTTCCATCCTCCAGGACTTCTCTCAAGCCTCTCCCATCCTCCAGCACTTTTCTCAAGCCTCTCCCATCCTCCAGGACTTCTCTCAAGCCTCCCCCATCCTCCAGCACTTTTCTCAAGCCTCTCCCATCCTCCAGGACTTCTCTCAAGCCTCCCCCATCCTCCAGGACTTCTCTCGAGCCTCTCCCATCCTCTGGAACTCGCTACTCCAATCTGTCTGGATATCTCCTACTCTGTCCACTTTTAGGCGATCCCTAAAAAAAAAAGGTATCTCTTCAGGGAGACCTATCCTGCCTCCAGCTAACAACCGAATCTTCTACTCCCCTCATCAGTTCATCCCTCACAGTTATCACCTTTTGTTTCACCAGCCCCTCCCTATTAGACTGTAAGCTCTCAGGAGCTCCTAACCCTCTTGTATTGAATTGTATTATAACTGTATTGTCTCCCTTTATATTATAAAGCGCTGAGCAATCTGTTGGCGCTGTATAAATCCTGTATTATAATAATAATAGTAATAATAATAATATTCTCTTCTATAAAGCAGCCTAAGTAGGAATCATCATCTGATTTCACTTTTAGGCCTTACTGTATTTATTGCAATAAGTTTTCGTTTCGAATTCAAATTAGTTTTGTTATTTATTTCGGATTCGTTGAAATTCGGTAACGAAATTGTAACGTAACGAATCTCACATGTATAAAAGAAACAATTTCATAAACATGTGCACTTTGTTTGTTTGTTTTTCGTTTCATTCGTTTTTTGTGTTTTTTTTTTTTTGTTTTTTTCGGATCATTTGTTATGATCGCAATTTGTAAACTCGAAAATTCGTAAATTCAAAAATACGAAAATTCGTAATTTCGAGAATTCTAAAATCCGAAAATAAGAGAGAAAATCTGAAAATAAGAAAGACCGAAAATCCGAAAAATTCTAAAGAATAATAACTAACTAACTAATAATAATTAACTATTAAATTATAGGTATTACATTTTCATTTAAAATTTGGGTGTTAGTGTGTGTATGGAGGAGGGGGGGGGGGGATTGGTGGTGAAGGAAACTGAGGACACTGATGTGAAAAGGGGGAGGGGCTCTGATGTGAAAGGGTGGTTCTTGAGGATGCAGTTGCGGAAGGGGGAAGACTGAGGACTCTGATGTTAAAAGGCTTTGATGGGAAAGTGGGAGGTGGGGAGGTTGGTTGAGCTCTGATGTCAAAGGGGGAACTGAGGACTCTGATGGGGAAACATGGAATAGGGGGGAACTCAGAACTAGTGAATGTAAGGAATATGAATTTATCCGAAGTTACGAATTATCCGAAATAACAAATGCTGCAGCTAAACAAGTGGAACGTAACAAATTAATAATAAAAAAAAAATAACAAAACGTTTTTATTGTTATTATTATTGTTATTTATTATTATTAATTCGTTACGTTCCATTCGTTTAGATACGGCATTCGTTATTTCGGATAATTTGTAACTTCGGATAAATTCGTATTCGTTACGTTCACTAAAGCCCTGTACACACGATCGGTTTTACCGATGAAAACAGTCCGATGGACTTTTTTCATCGGACAAACCGATCGTGTGTGGGCCCCATCGGTCTTTTTTCCATCGGTTTTAAAAAATAGAACATGTTTTAAATTTTTCCGATGAATCAAAAACCGATAGCAAATTCCTATCGTCTGTGGGCAAGTCCATCGGATAAAAAACCCACGCATGCTCAGAATCAAGTCGACGCATGCTCATAAGCATTAAACTTAATTTTTCTCGGCTCATCGGAGTGTTTTACGTCACCGCGTTTGGAACGGTCGGTTTTTAGACTGATGGTGTGTAGGCAAGACTGATGGAAGTCAGCTTCATCGGATTTCCGATGGACAAAAAACCATCGGATCAGAATCCATAGGATATCCAATCGTGTGTACGAGGCTTTACAGCCAAATTTGAAAGGAAATACCAATACCTATAATTTAATAGTTAGTTATTATTATGTTTTCGGATTTTCGAATTTCACATTTATGAATTTTCGAATATTCGAATTTACGAATATTCAGAAAAATTTGTTAAAAGGGTTTTCTCTAATTCGGATTTTTCCGAATGAACTAATTTGTCGAAATTTGTTAAAAAAAAAAAACGAATTTGGAAACAAATTGCACATGTCTACAATTTCATGAAAAATTTATTTTAAATTTATTTTAAAGCGGAGGTTCAGGCAAAATAACATCCATATACAAGCACACTCCTTAAAGAACGAACATGTACAGTAGACACTTTTTTTTTTTTTTAATGTAGTACATACCGTACTAATGTCATTTCAATTTCGTCTTCCGGGTACTCACTCCCGCGGGAGTAGGCGTTTCTATTCTATTTCTATTTTGAAGCCCACAAGCACTGACTTCCTGGTGGTGGACGGTGTACTGCAGAAAAAGTTCCCCGGCGGATAAGGTTTCCCCCCCCCCTGTACTGCGCATGCGCGGCACGAACCTCAACGGAGTTTCCGAAAGTAGCCGAACATGAAGAGCTGCGAGTCGGCTCTACACAGCGCCTGCGCAGTCAGCTCTACATGACTCCTAGTCATTGCGCAGGCGCCGTGTAGAGCTAACTCGCAGCTCTAGATGTTCGGCTACTTTCGGAAACTCTGTTGAGGTTCGTGCCGCGCATGCGCAGTACAGGGGGGGGAACCTTATCCGCCGGGGAACTTTTTCTGCATTACACCGTCCACCACCAGGAAGTCAGTGCTTGTGGGCTTCAAAATGCCCACAAGCAAAATGGAAAATTCAGACGGCTGATTTTAAAAGTGCATCTTTTGCCAGAAAAAAGACGGGGAGGTTTAAAGTCACCAAACACGTGAGTACAAATTGGTGATCTAAAAATACTTTGCATGCAAGCGGAAAAAAAAAAAAAATGCCGCGGAACCTCCGCTTTAGTAGTGGATGTGTATGGATTCTTTTTGAAGAATACGGATATCACTGAGTGACGCCGGAATGTTTGTACAGCGTAGAGCTGGTTGGTCCTCTTCTAACATTTGTAGGTATTTGTAGGTATGTAATAACCATCAATCGTAGCTGTTTACTAAACACGCGTATATCACAGGAATGTGTCGAAATGTCAGCCGGTCAACAGAGATTTTCAGGTTTCTCAACATATATGAGAAATAATTAGAAACACTCAATGGCTTATGTGATGATAATGACCGATATCTACCCCCATCTAACTAAGAAGGGAAACCGGCACAACATGCCTAGCAGTACCCCTGCCACACATTCTGTCTGGTTGAAGTAACATAGGGGAGAAAAAAAAGGAAGCCATATCCACCATTAAGTTGTGGACCACCTAACAGACCTGCATGTCGTGAGAGTTGGAATATAAGGCTGTAAGCCTCTTGGGGCAAAAAAAGGTTGGCCGGTTTTTATTCTGGCACCCCCAAAATAGTTACACATTGCCCCCATTCCCCCCCCCCCATCCTAACACTGAACATAGTTACGTCACAACCATCATTAATTCCCATTAATGTCCATCCAAACCCATGCCTACATTGGCCATCCACCTCAACACTCCTTCCATATGCCCATATCATGTCCCAAACCTCACCTCTTGCATCCGGACATTTATTTTTAAAAGGGATTACCAGGAAAGAAGAGATTTTAATTCGAAAGAAACTCAGTCCTGAGTTAGGGCTCTTTCACACGGAGGTCCGTTCAGGTCCGCCTGTCAGTTTTTTAGGCGGACCTAAAACGGATCCTCCATGTACCCCTATGGAAGCACGGATGTCAGCGGAGACATGTCCGCTGACATCCGCTCCGCCAAAGTGTGACGGAGGGAAACCCTATTTTTCCTTCCGTCGGCGGAGCAGATCGGATGACAACGGACTCTACGGTCCGTCGTCATCCGATTCCCCATAGGGGAGAGTGGCGCTCTGACAGGGCGGTCCCTGCACAGTGTGCGGGGACCGCCCAGTCATCCGTCGGCTCAGCGGGGATCAACGGAGCGATCCCCGCTGAGCAAGCGGAGCTTCACGGGGCGGATCTGCACGGATCCGCCTCGTGTGAAAGGTCCCTAAGACCCCTTTCACACATACGGACCGTTCGTCCATTTTTCATCCATCCATTGACGGATGAAAAACGGACATCAATGCATTCCTATGGAAAAATGGATGACAACCGATGATCATCTATTTTCATCCGTTTTAATCCGCTTCTGCCAACATCCAGAAAAACTGATGATAAATGACAATTGGTCAGTTTTTCATGCGTTTTTGCATTGGTAGTGGATGTAAAAAAAAAAAAAACGGATGAAAAACGGATGAACTGAACTGATGAAAAAACGGATGAACTGAAAAGATGAAAAAACGGATGAACTGAACTGATGAAAAAACGGATGAACTGAACTGATGAAAAAACGGATGAACTGAACTGATGAAATTAACGGTCCGTATGTGTGAAAGAGACAAACGAAGGCAGGTGCTTCCATGTAGACACCATAAGATGTCTGCATTAGCTTCACCCTTGCTCTTCACTTCCCAGATCCAATGAGGATGTCTCCAAAAGTCCTGGTTATTGGCTGCTCAGGAAAGAGGTCAAAATTTTTGGTGGGGGATTATGTCCTTGTGTGGGTATTTTTTGAAGCTCCGTTGTTGTGTGTGTGTATGGAGGGGGGGGGGGGGATAGGTGGTGAAGGAAACTGAGGACACAGATGTTAAAAGGGGGAGGGGCTCTGATATGAAAGGGTGGTCCTTGAGGATGCAGTTGAGGAAGGGGGAGGACTGAGGACTCTGATGTAGAAGGGGGGAACTAAGGACTCCGATGTTAAAAGGCTTTGATGGGAAAGTGGGGGGTGGAGGTTGGTTGAGCTCTGATGGGGAACTGAGGACTCTGGTGTGAAAGGGGGGTTACAGAGGATGCTAATGTGGAAGGAGAAGGACTGTGGACTTTGATGTGAAAGAGTTTGATGGGAAAGTGTGTGTGGGAGGGGGGTAACTGAGAACTTTGATGTGAGAGGGGGGTATGAGGACTCTGATGGGGAAATGTGGAATGGGGGGGGATAAAGACCCTGATGTGAAAGAGGGGGAATGAAGACTCTCATTTAAAAGAAGGAGGCTGAGGACTCTGATGTGCAAATTAGGAATGAGGGGGACTGAGCACTCTAATGTGAAGGTGGGGGGGTTACTGAGGATGCTTATGTGGAAAGGGGGGATGACTGACTGAGGACCCTAATGTGGAAGGCGGGGGACTTTGATGTGATGGATGACCCCATTTTAGATTGGGGGGCTTTGAGATTTTGCATGCTGTTCTTGCATTGAAAATCAAATGAAAAATGTCTACAAAGCCAACGTGTTTCAGGGTGTAAGCCCTGCCAGCTTCATCTGGGTTTGACTTGTAATATGAAATGGACAGCGCTCGTCAGCAATTGGTTGTTGCAGCCACGGTAGCAGAAAGTCACCAAGATGACATTGAGGTGACTGTTACACTAATAAATCACACTGTGACAATAAACAGGCAGCACAATCTATCAGATTAATAAATCTTCTCTGTCATGTCTTTTTTTTGTGGTGTTCCTCTTTTTCAGTCAATAACTGGTTTGTGAAATTATCAGGACATCCCGGAAAACTTCTTAGTTGTGCAATATGTTTGCTCGGAAAGGGGGAAGTGATTTCTGATTCTTTTCAGAAATACTGAGATACAGGGCTTGCCATTTCCTATGATTGATGGAATAAACTTGACTGCCACTCCAAGGAGTGCCTTTATAAAAGAAATGCCCAGGTTTTTCATCCTGTGAAACTGCATGTACATTCGTTCTGTGCCACCAGGGGCAGAAACTGAATGTTATTAGGCTATTTTTTCAGTGTGGTTCAGGAAAATACAGCATTATGGCCACTAGATTGCGCCGACGAACATAGCAAAAAAACATATATTTCCTTTGATGATCATCTCCATCTAGTGGCCATAGTGCAGAGGTTTAGAACCTCCATGAGTATTGTATTTTTTAGGAGAGACTGGCGAAGGGTTGGAACCTTTGACCCATGTATGAACTTTTTTCACTTCCTGTCTTAGTGAAGGGAAATCTCTCAAAAAACGGCCCAAGAAAAAACACATTTGGGTCGGGTGGTAAGAAAATTTAGAAGCTCCACCAGTATTGCATTTATTTTTTTGAGGGAGAATAGCGAAGGGTTGGAACGATTCGTCCATGGAGGAATGTTTTCACTTCCTTTGTCCCATGGAGGACTTTCCTTCACTTCCTGTCTTAATGAAGGGAAGTCTCTCAAAAACAGGCACAAGAAAAATAAATATTGGGTCATAAGGAAGATATGAGTATTGCATTACTGTTTTTGTGGGATTGGAACGTTCTGGCCTATGGAGGAAATTTTTCACTTCTTGTCATAGTGAAGGGATGTTTTTAAAAAAAATAAAAAAAATAAAACAGGCCCAGGGAAAAAAATATTGGATCATAAGAAAGATTTAGAACCTCCACAAGTATTGTAGTACTGTTTGAGGGAGACTGGTGTTGGGTTGGAACTCTTGGCCCATGGAGGATTTTATTCACTTCCTGTCTTAGTGAAGGGAAATCTCTCAAAAAAAACAGGCCCGTGAAAAAAAAAAAAAAATCTTGGGTCATAAGGAAGGTTAAGAACCTGGCGAAGGGTTGGAAACTTCGGCCCATGGAGGAATTTTTTTCACTTCCTGCCTTAGTGAATATTAGTGAGTGGAAATCCCTTAAAAAATAGTCCTAACGAAAAAAATATATATTGGGTCATAAGGAAGGCTTAGAACCTCCATGAATATTGTATTACTGTCTTTGATGGAGACTAGTAATTGGTTGGAACCTTTGGCACATGGAGGATTTTTCACTTCCTGTTTTAGTGAAGGGAACTCTTTAAAAAAAAACAGGCCCATAAAAAATAATAATCTTGGGTCATAAAGAAGGTTAAGAACCTCTATGACTTTTGTATTACTGTATGTATGGAGGAGTTGGATGGTTTCCAGAAAACAGATGATCGGGTCTCCCAGTCCCAGGTAACAGTAAAAGAAAGGAAAGGTGAGGAGAGAAGGGCTCTCGTGGCAAATGGGATTTTAATGGGAGACACCAGTACTGTTTTTAAGGTAAGCACAAAGGACAAGATCATTTAGAAAAAATAGGATTTTTTACTCACCGTAAAATCCTTTTCTCTGAGTCCATGGACCGACACAGCTTCTCTATTGACAAAGTGGGTATTATCCGTTAATTAGGAGTGACTAGGCAGAAAAACTTGTAAAAAGTGTTGCATCACACCTTCTACAGTACCGCCCAGGGGGCGGACCCTCTGGGTATACCCTCTCAGTCTGCACATCGCAGATCAGTTCGTCAAAAAGCAGTACAAACTTAAAAAGGAGGGGTGGGTGCTGTGTCGGTCCATGGACTCAGAGAAAAGGATTTTACGGTGAGTAAAAAATCCTATTTACTCTTTCGTCCATGGACCGACACAGCTTCTCTATTGACAAAGTGGGACGTCCCAAAGCAGTGTCAGAGAAAAAACGAGGGGTGGTAACAGCATAAAAACAAACTTCACCCCAAAACACAAAACAGCACTCCTCCAACGGAGGAGTTGCAACTCTAAACAGCCGCCTGCAAAACCTTGCGGCCGAAAGAGGCATCCGAAGATGCACCTACATCAACTTTGTAGAATTTTGTGAAAGTGTGAGCGGACGACCAAGTCGCCGCTTTACATAGTTGGGAAACAGACGCTTGATGTCGGAAAGCCCAAGAGGCACCTATTGCCCTGGTCGAATGCGCCGTGCCAGGAAAGGGGGGCGCCTGACCCTTTAAGGCGTAAGCCTGGATTACTATCTGTCGGATCCACCTAGAGATGGTGGCCGATGAGACTGCTTGGCCCTTCTTGGGACCAGCCACCGAAACAAACAGTGAGTCTGACTCCCGGAACAGGGAAGTAGCAGATAGGTATACTCTCAAAGCTTGGACAACGTCCAAGGAATGCAACGCCGACTCCTTAGGATTCGACGGCTGAGGACACAAGGATGGAAGTACAATGTCTTCGTTGAGATGAAAAGCCGAAACGACCTTCGGAAGAAAGGAAGGCTGCGGCCGCAGCACCACCTTATCCTTGTGGAAAATCAAATAGGGAGCCTTGCAGGACAAGGCTGCCAGCTCAGAGACTCGTCTAACTGACGTAACAGCCACCAAAAAGACCACTTTCTGAGAAAGTGTCAACAGGGGAATATCTCTAATATTCTCAAACGGTGCCTTCTGAAGCACCGAGAGGACCAGGTTCAAGTCCCACGGAGGTAACGGGGGGCGGACCGGAGGGGCCACATGTCGGACCCCCTGCACAAAT
Organism: Rana muscosa; assembly: GCA_029206835.1. Classification (NCBI taxonomy): domain Eukaryota; kingdom Metazoa; phylum Chordata; class Amphibia; order Anura; family Ranidae; genus Rana; species Rana muscosa. The sequence goes on along the minus strand of CM055116.1, from coordinate 1,263,142,724 downwards.
GTACTCACGAGAGAGTGAGTCGCCAGGGGTCGCTGAAAAAAGACAGCCAGGGCAGATATCTGTCCCTTAATCGTACTTAGGGCAAGCCTTTGGTCTACCCCATGCTGTAAAAACAGCAGGATTCTGGAAACCAAATAGGTACGCGGATGCCATTTCATTTCCTCACACATGGAGATGTAGGCCCTCCAAGTGCGGTGATAGACCTTCCTAGAGGACGGTTTCCGAGCACTTCTCATAGTAGAGATTACTGAGTCTGACAGGCCCCGGTCTCTCAGTACCTGGTTCTCAACAGCCATGCCGTTAAAGCCAATGACTGTAAAGCAGGATGGAATATGGGACCTTGCGACAGCAGGTCCTTCCGTAGTGGTAGGCGCCAGGGGACGTCTGCTACCAGACGTACTAGATCGGCGTACCAAGGACGCTGAGGCCAATCTGGAGCGATTAGGATCATTGGAATTCCCTCTGCCTCCACTCTGCGGAGCAGAAGAGGAAGAAGCCTTAAGGGAGGGAAGGCATAGATTAGCCGATACTGGCCCCACGATGCTACCAACGCGTCCGTTGCGTCTGCCCATGGGTCTCTTGACCGGGCCACAAACCTCAATACCTTCCGATTGAGTCGGGAAGCCAGAAGATCTACGTCTGGTGTGCCCCATCTTTGGCAGAGGAGTTGGAACACCTCCGGGTGTAAGGACCATTCTCCCTGGTCCAGCATCTGGCGGCTCAGGTAGTCCGCCTGCCAGTTTTCCACACCCGGAATGTACACGGCCGACAGTGCCGGTACGCTCCTCTCTGCCCACTTCAGGATGCGAGCGATCTCCGATGCTACAGCTGAGCTTCTTGTTCCTCCTTGATGATTGACATATGCCACTGCTGTGGCGTTGTCTGACTGGATCCTGACTGGACGCCCTTGCAGTCTCTGAGACCATTTGAAAAGGCACAGCTTGATCGCCCGGATCTCCAGGACATTGATCGGCAGGAGGGCTTCCTCTGGGGTCCAGCGACCTTGCGCCGACTGGACACCCCAGACTCCCCCCCAACCTGTAAGGCTGGCGTCCGTCGTGATCACTATCCAGTAAACCAGAAGAAATGACTTCCCGGCCATTAGAGCCGGTGCTGTCAGCCACCATACCAGGGATCTCCTGACTAGGTGGCTCACTCGGATTTGATAATCCAGAGATGAAGGGCATCTGTTCCATCTGGACAGAACTTCCCTCTGTAACACTCGAGTGTGGTATTGAGCATATGGGACCGCCTCGAAGGAGGCTACCATGAGGCCCAACACTCGCATGCAAAAACGGAGTGACGACCAATTCCTGGAAGTCAGCTGCCGTACTGCAGCCCGGAGGGTCTGCAACTTCTCCACAGGGAGGAATACCTTTGCCTCTGAGGAATCCAGAATCAACCCCAGGTACACTAGGCGTTGAGTGGGCACCAATACTGACTTTTGCGTGTTTAGTATCCAACCACAGTCTCGAAGAGTCTGACAGGTAATGGACACGCTTACCTCTAATTCTGAGCTTGAAGGGCCCTTCAGCAGAAGGTCGTCCAAGTAACCTGTGATAGCGATACCCCGCTGTCTTAGAAGTGCCAGAATCGGAGCGAGCACCTTGGTGAACGTCCTGGGTGCTGAGGCAAGGCCAAACGGGAGGGCCACAAACTGGTAGTGGTTCTTCCCGATAGCAAATCGCAGAAACCTCTGGTGTCTGGAGTATATGGGGACATGCAGGTATGCGTCCTTGATGTCCAAGGAGGCCAGAAAGTCCCCCGGATGGAGAGCCGTGACTACGGATCGAACCGACTCCATCCGAAATCTTTGTACCTTCACAAAGCAATTGAGGGCTCTGAGATCCAAGATTGGACGAACCCCCTCCTTCTTTGGCACAATGAACAGATTTGAGTAAAAACCCTGACCCCGTTCCTGTTCTGGAACTGGAATAACTACCCCGCGTTCCAGTAGACCCTGGACCGCCCCATACAGGGCCTCCCGACGGGTCGGTAGTAGCTGGAGATTGGAGGTGATGAATCTGTCTGGTGGACAAGAGAGAAATTCTATCTTGTAGCCTGAGGAGATTACTTCGCAAACCCACCTGTCGGAGACTAGAGCAGTCCACTGAGTCGCGAATTTGCGAAGACGTCCCCCCACCCGAGAGCTGGGTGGGGGCGGACCTTCATGTGGACGCAGATTTGTCCACAGGCTTGTTGGGTCTGCGGGACCAAGGACGCTTTTGTCCTTGGGCAGGCGCTTTATCGGCCTGGGGTCTTTTCCCTGTCGCCTTAAGAGGGCGAAAAAAACCGCTTACGTGCAGTAAAGGAGGGCCCTTGCCCTTGGCGTGGTCCCCTACCCTTGCTAGTTTGGGGAAGCAAAGTGCTTTTACCTCCTGTAGCATCCTTGATGATGTCATCCAGAGAAGCCCCAAAAAGTCTGTCGCCCTTAAAAGGCAGATCCAATAGGGCTTTCTTGGAAGTCTGGTCCGCAGACCAGCCCTTTAGCCTGATCAGGCGGCGTATTGCTACTGCATAAACCGAAGCTCTTGACAGCAGGGGAATAGTATCCATGTCTGACTCGCAGACAAACTTAAGGCCCTGGACCAACTGGTCGGCCAAAGTTATCTCATTAGGAGGAGCATCTCGCTCCTTTAACCCCTGGAGTAGCAATTTTGCCCATTCAGTAAGTGTCTGAGACACTAGGGCCCCCGCCAATGCCGGGCGTACTGCTGAGCCTACCACTGAGTATAGGTAGCGAGCGAGTGCTTCAGCCTTCTTATCCACAGGGTCCTTGAAAACAGGAGCCCCTTCTACTGGAATAGTGGTGGCTCTATTAAGTCTGGACACCGAAGGGTCCACTATAGGGGGAGAGGTCCATATCTTCAGAAAACTCTCCTCAAAGGGGTACCGTACTGCAAACCTCTTTGGGGCTGTAAAGACCCTCAGTGGGTTCTCCCATTCCTTGTATAAGAGTTTGTCAAAATAAGACACACAAGGGAACACCTTAGCAGTGCGGGCAGGTTTACGAAACCCAAAGGGGACTGGAGTATCTGCTACTTCTTCAGTCCTTTCCAACTTTAGCGTATCCCGCACTGCAGTAATAAGGTCAGATACCAAAGCCGTCTCGCGTACTGACCTGGACTTGGAGTCCTCCTCACTGTCCGATCGGTCACGGTCTGCAGTCTCTGATGCATCAGAATCTGGGCCATGAGCCGTAGCTGGACCTGGTTCTGCATCAGAAATATCCCCAGAAGATTGCAGGGGACGGGGGCGTTTATTACCCCCTGTATTCCCGTGTGCTGCTTCCACCCTGGCAGCAAACGCCTCTAGGATTGCCGACATAGCGTCCATAGACACCTCAGGGACACCAGCTGCTAAATCTGGTGTTTCAGGGGAGAAGACATCTGGCTCAGATGCCATGCTGACCACACGCTGACACTCACAGGGCTCCAGGCAAGATATCAATAGGCCACCCTCCTGCGCTGCAGAGATGCTGGGTTACCCAGAGGACTCACCACCCTGGATAGGTACTGCTATGCTGCGCCTATGATGCTGTCCCCTTGCTGCTGTGTCAGTCTGCTTCTTTTATCAGCACTTCCTGTGTGAATTTTCGCGCCAGTGTAATGCACCCTAGAGGCCGGAGGCTCTCGCAAAATGGTTGCCAAAACCGTCTGTATGGAAGATAATGTGGGCTCTAAGAATATGGCCGCCGACAGAAGATAGAGGTCAGGCAGCCATAGCCCACAAAAAAGATGGCCGCCGAACGGCAATATCTGCATACAGGGTGGACAAACATGGCCGCCGATCACCTGATAGGGGCCAGTGGGTGTGGCCGAACTACAGGAAGATGGCCGCCAGGCAGTTACAAGAGGCCAAACTTGGCATGGACCACCTCAAAATGGCCGCCGACAGCATGGAGACACAGAAACACAGGTAAGCAAAAATGACATTTCTTTTAAATGTTAGTTACAGCCAGCCCCGCTCCAGTGGGACCCCCTAGGTGACCCCCAGCACCCAGCAACCTTTAGCTAGAAGCCCAGGGAGGAGGGAAAGGCAGGGAGAGAGGGAAGAAAGGGGCCACAACCACTTACTTGATCTCTCCAGGAATGTCCAGCTAAATCACCCAGCCGAGGCAGGGGAGTTTTACTTACCTATCCTGCATGTATTCTGCTGGAAGACATTCCAAACAGATCATCGTCCGCGCACGGAAGGTGACTGTTGGCCAGGCATGCTGTGATTGGACCCAGAAGGGACGATCATATGTATGCCCTGGAGCATGACGCTCACCGGACAGGCTGCTGCGACTCGGCCGTAAGGTCAGCCGAAGCTGAGCGGTCCGATGCAAGCCTTGGAGCGTAAGCTCACCGGCCAGGCTGCTGCGACTCGGCCGTAAGGTCAGCCGAAGCTGAGCGGTCCGATGCAGGCCCTGGAGCGTAGGCTCACCGGCCACCCGTGGAGCGACGGGCATGTCGTGGAAAACCCAGCGCGTAGCTAGGGTCGGCACACGCTCGATGGCCGAAACTGGGGAGACTACAAGGATCGAGGATCCAGCCTGTCACCCAGTCGGCAGTTGATCGAAGATCGCAGGAAACAACAAATGTAGCAAAAAAATAAAAAATATATATATCTTTTTTCCCCGGACCAATGAGCCCGAAGGGAGCCATGTCCTACTCCTTGCTAGACAGAAAAAAACTGATCTGCGATGTGCAGACTGAGAGGGTATACCCAGAGGGTCCGCCCCCTGGGCGGTACTGTAGAAGGTGTGATGCAACACTTTTTACAAGTTTTTCTGCCTAGTCACTCCTAATTAACGGATAATACCCACTTTGTCAATAGAGAAGCTGTGTCGGTCCATGGACGAAAGAGTAATATACATTTTAATACATCATTAAAAAATACAAAGTACATTAATTTACATAGACCGTAAAGGGGTTTGGGAAACAAGGTACTTGGTTGTGCAGCTAGCCAACATGTTTCACACAGTTGTGCTTCATCAGGGCCTTGCACTCATCTTTAGTTTCCTCTGGTCTAGTCTGAAAGAGTTGAATGTGTCGCACACAGCTTAGCACATGCGTTAAATGCCAGTAGGATAGCCACTGTAACTATCCCGGTGGGAGTCAGAACCACCGGGCAGGTACGTGAGGATGTTAGACCGTTTCAGCCGGACAATCAATAGATTATAGAATTCTGATCGATTCCCAAGCAGAGGGGGAAGAAGAGAGTGAATGTTGTCCTGTGACAGTGTATTGATCCGTATCCGAGCTGATGACACAAAGGCAGCGTGTGGGTTGTGCCATCAGCTCGGATGCGGATCAGACTAGACCAGAGGAAACTAAAGATGAGTGCAAGGCCCTGATGAAGCACAACTGTGTGAAACATGTTGGCTAGCTGCACAACCAAGTATCTTGTTTCCCAAACCCTTTTACGGTCTATGTAAATTAATGTACTTTGTATTTTTTAATGATGTATTAAAACTTATATTTTTCTAACTGATCTTGTCCTTTGTGCTTACCTTAAAAACAGTACTGGTGTCTCCCATTAAAATCCCATTTGACTATTGTATTACTGTCTTTGAGGGAGACTGGTGAAGAGTTGTAACCTTTGGCCTATAGACAAACAAGTATTAGTGAAGTTTAGGACCTCAATGAGTATTGTATTACTCTTTTTGAGGGAGATTGGAGATGGTGTGGAACCTTAGGCCCACGGAGAAACTTTTTCACTCCGTATCTCAGTGAAAGGAAATCTCTCAAAAACAGGCCCAAGAAAAATAAAATGGATTGGGTGGTAAGGATGTTTAGAACCTCCACAAGTATTGCATTAATGTTTAAGGGACACAAGCGAAGGGTTGGAACCTTTCATCCATGAAGGAACTTTTTTCACTTCCTGTCTTAGTAAAGGGAAATCTCTCAAAAACAGACCCAAAATTTTTTTTTAAAAGTCGGTCGTAAGGAAGGTTTAGAATTCAGGGGTCTCAAACTGGTGGCCCTCCAGCTGTTGCAGAACTACAATTCCCATGAGGCATTGCAAGGCTAAACAGTTACAAGCATGACTCCCATAGGCAGAGGCATGATGGGACTTGTAGTTCCGCAACAGCTGGAGGGCCGCAGGTTTGAGACCCCTGGTTTAGATCCTCCGTAAGTATTGTGCTAATGTTTTTGAGGGAGACTGACAAAGGATTGGAACCTTTCTCCCATGGAGGAACTGTTTTCTCTTCCTGTCTTAGTAAAGGGAAATCTCTCAAAAACAGGCCCAAGAGAAAAAAAACAATTGGGTTGTAAGGAGCATGCGTCTCATACAAAATCCCAAACTGTTCGTAGTATATGGGTTGTAAGGAAGATTTAGAATGTTCCTGAGGGGCACTGGCCAAGGGTTGGAACCTTTGGCCCAAGGAGGAACTTTTTTCAGTTCCTGTCTTAGTGAAGGTAAATCTCCTAAAAACAGGCCCCAGAAAAATAAAATAAATTTGGTTGTAAGGAAGGTTTAGAACCTCCACAAGTATTGTATTACTGTTTTTGAGGAAGATTGGCCAAGGGTTGGAACCTTTGACCCAAGGAGAAACTTTTTTCACTTCCTGTCCTAGTGAGAGAAAATGTCTCAAAAGCAGGCCCAAAAAAATATATATATATATCTTGGGTCATACGGAGGATTTAGAACTTCCATGAGTATTGTGTGATGCCGCGTACACACGACCATTTTTCTCGTTGGGAAAACTGTCATTTTTTCACTTGGACGATAAAAACGGCCGTGTGTAAGCTTACCAGCAGTTTTCCCGACGAGAAAACCGATGAGAATCACGACGAGAAAAATTAGAACATGCACAAATTTTTCTCGTCGCGAATCGCGGCATTTTTTTCCTCGGCAGTTTTCCTATAGGGAAACACAGCTAGGGAGCCCACACACGACCGGTTTTCTCGACCAAGAGAAAACATGTCGTGAAAAACGGCTGTGTGTAGACTGGGAAAAGGGGACCAAGCCGGTCCTCGTTTTTACCGTCGGGTTTCACGGCGGTGTTTTCACTGCCGAGAAACTCGGTCGTGTGTACGCGGCATTACTGTTTTTTAGGGAGACTGGCGAAGGGTTGGAACCTTTCTACCATGGAGGAACTGTTTTCTCTTCCTGTCTTCGTAAAGGGAAATCTCTCAAAAACAGGCCCAAGAGAAAAAAAGAATTGGGTTGTAAGGAGCATGCGTCTCATACAAAATCCCAAACTGTTCGTAGTAAATGGGTTGTAAGGAAGGTTTAGAACCTCTGTGAATACTCCATTAATGTTCCTGAGGGGCCCTGGCCAAGGGTTGGAACCTTTGGCCCAAGGAGGAACTTTTTTCACTTCCTGTCTTAGTGACAGTAAATCTCTTAAACAGGCACAAGAAAAATAAATATTTGGTTGTAAGGAAGGTTTAGAACCTCCACAAGTATTGTATTACTGTTTTTGAGGAAGACTGGTGAAGGGTTGCAACCTTTGGCCCAAGGATGAACTTCCTGTCTAAAGCCTCGTACACACGTTCGGACTTCAAAAAAACTTTTCTGTGGATTTTTGTCCGAAGGGAATTGGCCGGGCACACCCATAGCATACACACGGCAGGACTTTTCTGCAAACTTTCCCAAAACTTTCCCAACATCACGTGGTTTTTCTGCTCTTTACTGCCACCCTTTGTTCAACTTCTGCTATTATTGGTTAATTTTAACATTGGTTCTGAGCATGCGTGCTTGTACTTCGGACAAAAGTCCGATGGATTTCTGTACACACGATAGGACTTTGCACCGTAGGACTTTTGTTGCCGAAAAGTTTGTCCGTTTGCAGAGCGAACTTTTGTCCGATGAAAACCGAAAGTTTGTCCGATGGAGCGTACACACGGTAGGATTTTTTTGAAAACGTGTTCATTTTGAAGTTTGTTGTCAAAAAGTCCTACCGTGTGTATGGGGGCTTAAAGCGGAGCTCCAGCCTAAAGAAAAGTGGAACTTCCACTCATCGGAACCCTCCCCCCCTCGGGTGTCACATTTGGCACCTTTCAGGGGGGAGGGGGTGCAGATATCTGTCTAAGACAGGTATTTGCACCCACTTCCGGGAGTCCTCTCTGTGGGTATTCTGCGGGTAGTACATCACTTCCCGCACCCGCCCGTTGTGTTCTGGGAAACACACGGCTCCCAGGACACAGCGGGGACCAGTGAGGACGGTGCAGCACGACTCGTGCATGCGCCTTAGGGAACCGGGCAGTGAAGCCGGAAAGCTTCACTTCCTGATTCCCTCACCGAGGATGGCGGTGGGGGCAGCAGATAGACGAGCAATTGCTCGTCTTCTGCTGCAGACGTCGCTGGACTCCAGGACAGGTAAGTGTCCTAATATTAAAAGTTAGCAGCTGCAGTATTTGTAGCTGCTGGCTTTTAATATTTTTTTAACAGCGGAGCTCCGCTTTAAGACCCCACAAGCAGATTTTTGTCTTCAGATTTACCAAAACCATGGCATGCCTGATTGCATACAAATTGAAACTCTAATGCCCTGTACACACGATTGGATTTCCGTCGGAATTCCGATGAAGCTGACTTCCATCAGTCTTGCCTACACACTGTCAGACTAAATTCCGACCATCCAAAACGTGGTGACGTAAAACACTACGACGAGAAAAATAAAGGTTCAATGCTTCCGAGCATGCGTCGACTTGATTCTGAGCATGCATGGATTTTTCTCCACACCGACGATCGGAAAAATTTAAAACATGTTCTATTTTTTTTTTACACCGATGGAAAATAGTCCGATGGGGCCCACACACGATCGTTTTTTTCGATGAAAAAAGTCCATCGGACGATCGTGTGTACAGGGCATTAAGGTTTGACCTCATTTTATATCATTTTCGTAAATCTGAAGACAAAAATCTGCAGAAAATCTAATAGTACAGTATGTATGGGGTCCTAGTGAGAGGAAATGTTTTAAAAGCAGGTCCAAGAAAAAAAAATATCTTGGGTCATACAGAAGGTTTAACACCTCCATGAGTATTGTGCTACCGTTTTTGAGGGGGACTGGGGAAAGGATTGGAACCTTTGGCCCTTGGAGCATTTCTCTTCCCTTCCTTTCTTAGTTAGGGGAACTTTCTCAAAAACAGGCCCAAGAGGGAAAAAAAATCCTGGGTAGTAAGGAAGGTTTAGAACCTCTGTGGGTACTGTATTACTGGTTTTGACAAAGAATGGCGAAGAGTTGGAACATTTGGCCCATGAAGGATTTTTTCACTTTCTTTCTTAGAATAGAGAAGTCTGTCAAAAACAAACCAAGAAAAATAACAAAAAAAAAAAAAAAAAAAAAACACCCCCAACCCTTCTCCACACTATCCAAAGCTTAAAACGTTTTTTGGCCGGTGTTCTGCCGAATAAGTTCCCCCCGGGGGATAAGGATCCCCCTGTACTGCTTAGGCGTGAACTGAGCTCCGAAAATAGCTGAACATGTAGAGCCGAGAGTCAGCTCTAGACGGCGCCTGCGCAATGAAATAGTTATTGCAACAGGTCCAGGGCGACGCGGACCTCGCTGTAAGTTGCCAGTTGGCCTCACGTCCTCGCTTCGCTCGCTTGGCCTCCTGGCTCTTTTTTTTAACATCTCCATGTCCACGGGGTTGGTAAGGAATGAGCCTGGATGTGAGAAGTGTAGCACCACCGCCTCGGCAGTACAATTTGGTGTGCGCTGGCGCCGTCTAGAGCTGACTCTCAGCTCTACATGTTCGGCTAATTTCTGAGGCTCAGTTCACGCCTGCGCAGTACAGGGGGGGGGGGGGGTCCTTATCTGCCGGGGGGAACTTTTTTGGCAAGACATCGGCATTTCATTGTATGTTCCTCCCATCTAGTTCATATACATTATCTCTGTGCATGGCCATCTCTCGGTCTTCAAAAAATATTGACTTTGTAAACTGAAAGGAACAGCAGGGCTGCGTACAAAACAATTAGCAATTACAGACCTCTGATAATCAGCACTTAAATATCAGTGGAGCCTAATCAGCATATCGGCCCATTTCTATTCATATGAAGGGCGTAGATTCCTTCTCGCGTGACGTCCAATGAATAAACGAAGGCCAAGACGAGAGGTCGCAGTCCATGGCATAACAAAGGAGGAGCGCATTCTTTCCCGTTCAATGAAAAGATCACACTTTGCATATAGAACAAACAGATTTTATTATCCCTGAATGTCAGACATGGAAATGTGCACAAAGCGGAGGAGGAAGCAATGAATTAATACATACAATTTCCAGCCCAAGGTCCCCAGGCTCTTATCGACCCCCCCCCCCCCCCCCCATCCCCACAATTCTAGGAACTGCAACTTTCTTGGGTGCAAAAAAAAAAAAAATGTGCAAACAAATATAAATAAGATTAGGATAAATTATGGAGTATTTAAAGATCACTGCGTATCACAAATGGGATTGATAAAATATGTCGTGTCCGCAGCGATCGTCTAAACATCTCCCTTATTAGAAATAAAATAGCGAAAGCAAAAAAAGCTGCCTCTTTTAAAAAAAGATAAAAATAATATAAAAACAAATATAGCCACACATCATATAAAATAGAAAAGCAAGCGCGCAGACAAATTAATATTACTAGATAATAATTAGGTCATAGCAAAGGATGTGGATAAGCTTTATAGAAATTGACAAAAAAAAAAAAAAAAAAAATGGGGCAAGTGCTTCATTGCTATTTTTTAAATGTTGGAAATCCAAAACATGATTTTGTTAAATTTTGTTCTTTTTTCCTACAATTCTTTTTTTTATTAAAAAGGATTATAAATAAAAGGCATTTTCCAACGTTCTTTTAATAACGCATTCAAGTTTTGATAAGCTGTATTTCACAGGTCTGGAAAAGTTGTAGCCGTCTTACCGCTGAAAGCCACTTTTGAATTTTGAAATTCATCTAATTTTAGTTTTTAATGCAAAGACACAAGGTACAAAAATTCCTCCCTTTCCTGACAAGAGGCCCCCCTTTATGGACAATTTCAAACAGAAGAGAGATTTAATGGCTCTACTCTTCAATTTGTTTAGCTGATATTACAGGGGGGGGGGGGGGGGGGGGGACTAATTAAAAAAAAAAAAAAAAGTTGAGCGTCTGTTTACATAGACTTGCCTAAAAATTGTATTTACAATTTTCAATTACTGGTAAATGAAATTATTATTTTTTATTTATTAGCGGCGCTAAACTATGACCGTGTTTCCTTCAGTTCTTAAAAATGTTAAGCTTTGATGATGATGATATTGCACAAATGATTGGGTACTAATAGAAAAGGAATAACCAAGAAGCAGATACTTTAAAGAAAAAATAAACAAAATAAAAACACACACTAGGAGGAAAAAAAAATTCTGATTAATAAAAATAAAAATAAAAATTGGGAGTAATATTTAGCAGTACACTGCAACTCAATGCTTTTCTTCTTTCTGTATGTTTTACCCAACAAGTATGCTATGTTTTAACTACTTTGTAATGTTTGAAAAATTCAATACACACTATGCTTAAAAAAAATAAAAAAAAATTGGGAGTATGCAGGAAAATTAAGAAATCCAGTGTACTCCAAACTTTCTGTTTGAGCCGACAACGTTGCCTTTGTTGCACTGAAAGCCCAACCAGCATAGTCAGCCTTGCCTGCTGGACTACAGAACTCAACCTCTGTTGGGGGTTTTCCAACACACTGTCGGGGGGGCACAGTTCCTATTGATGCAGGCCTGCCCCCAGAACTACATCTCCCAGGAGCCTTTTCCTTTACCCACTATCTATACAGCACTTGAACACGAAGATGAACGTAAAATGTACAGACATTACCGTAGGGCTGGCAAGCCAGTCCATCCAGGTAAAAAGTGTACATAAACCTTACACTTGAACCTAAAACCTAAACCTGAGCGTGTTCACTTATTAATTAAGTGCCCATGACCTTTGTTGCCTCTTTCGTCACTGCAGTCCCATTTACTATTACTATTAGATACCTGTCCACCCTGCCAGTTTTCCCACCTTTTAGTAAAATTCTGACCATGCCAACCACGAAAGCAGATCTGTGCTGGCTTGGTCAGTTCATGTGCTTGGTCTTTTTCACTGGAGTTACAGGATGGTGTGCAGATACACAACGTGCCTGTATTATAATAGTTAGGCTTTGCCGCCATATCCCAACCACCATCATTTACCCCTGCCCTGCTCTCCTTGATCGACTGCAGCCCCTTAGCATGGACCCTGGCTGTCAAAACTACAGCAGGGCATTGCCCAGAGTGAGCAAAAGTGGGCAGATGGCCCTGAATGGGCTCGCATACTGATAGTTGCTATTTTAGAAACTTATGCCTACTGTTGTATAAGTCCTAATTTGGCATTGTTGGTGCGCCCCTACTCAGGGGGGGGGGGGGGGAGGGATGAAAAATAAAGGACCATGTGACCATGCAGTAAAAAACAGTATGCTATTGCAAAAAACGTTCTAAATACCCCAAAAAATAATTATATATGAATAATTATATTTTATATCTCTTGGGGAGAGAGATGGAAAAAGGGAAACTGTGCAGTAACAAAATTGTATGCTATTGCAAAAAAAACTTTCTAAATACAAATAGAAAGAAAAAAATATTAATAAAAAAGTATATATATATATATATATATATATATATATAATTTTTGTATTTTATTCTTTAGAACATTTTATATATATATATATATATATATATATTTATTAAAAATAATATATACCGTAATTATATCTTATAATTTTTATTTATTCTTTTTTTTGCGGTTTGAATTTAGAAAGTTTTTTGCAATATCAAACAGTTTTATTGTCGTCAATAACATAAAAAAAAGAAGTGAATATAAAAAATGTAAAGAATATATATATATATATATATATATATATATATATATATATTTTATATATATATATATATATATATAAAATCCAAAAAAGAGAGAGCGGCACTCACGGGTCAGCGTTTCTGACATTTCGAAACGTCAAAATAAAATCTTCATTATGCGTTGTGCATTCACCTTTCAAGACCAGTGAGTGCAGCTCTCTCTTTTGTATTATATGCAATACAGTCTGTGCTGTGCATATCTCCAATATGTGTGCAGTGGCAACCATTGGATATTATATATATATATATATATATATATATATATATATATATATATATATATATATATATATATATTATATATGTATATCTCATTAGAATTTTTTTTTATGTAAAATATTATTACTTGCATATATTATTAATTACATTTTTTATATAAAATATCATTGTTTGTATGTATGTGTATATATAATGTTTTTATTATTATTATTATTCTTCATTTATTTTCATTTTGTAAAAAAAAAAAATGTATTAAAAATGTATTTTAATTTTTTTATGTTATTGGCATTTAAAAATATTTTTTGCAACAGTACACCGTGATTTTATTGATGTCACAAATATATATTTTTTTAGGCTCTACAGCAGGCTCGTGAGATTTGTCCAGCCCTGTGGCATACAGCTTTCATTAGAAAGACGGCTAATTAAGGATGCAAAGAAATGTTGTTTTTGTTAATTTATGCACCAGGAGATTTTACATACAGCGGCTCTAGGCTGGGAAAAATACACAGATGCCTCCCAGCAGTTCCTGATCTGGAATCACCTTCAGCAAACACGGCAGTGACCCGCCTGGGTGACGTTTAATGGTAAACTGGACAGTCCTGCTACTGTAGACAATCATTGCTGAATGGTATATTGATACCATACCCCTATATAGAGATATATCTCATATATATATATATATATATATATATATATATGATTGGGACATACATACACCTATAGGACATACATAAATAGATTTGTCACCTGATTTTGCCAGGATCTATAAAAAGCAAAGAGTATAAAAAAAAAGTGAAAAAAGCTCTAGCAAAAGGTAAGCATTTAATAATCTTCAATTCATATAAAATTTTAAACCGCCGTTTGGCCCAAAATAAAAACCATTTTGTGGGGAGAGGGGGGCTGGGGGACGGGCAAATCTGTAGCGCTTACGCACTGGGGAAGGGGCGGGTCCTAGCGGCGGATGGCAGGTATCTGATTGGCCTCTGAGGACAGAGGGATCGTGCAAGGCTCGAGAGGCCACCGACAGCCTGAAAAAGTGCAAGTGCAACAGTACACTCATACATACACAACACACACATACACAACACATAATGCTCTACTCTAACGCACAACTGCATCTTAAAGGGTCAGTCCACTCAAAGCGGACAGTTCAGTTTTCAATGGAGAGGAAGATATTCCTGTCAGAGTTCACATCTCAGTTCCCATGCAAGGAAGTCTCACTTATGCTGTGGCATTTAAAAAAAAGATATACAATAAATTCAGACTCTTGGCAGTAAGAGTGAGACACCTTTCTAATAGCCATGACAAGTGGACTAACCCTTTAAGTTTTTTTTTTAATTTTTTGTTTTTTTTTGGGGTTTGGCCTCCAGGGTAAAGTATGAGGCTAGTGGGTTTTCAAGTACGGAGTCAGTAAAATGCAAATTTGTGTTCCCGTTGATAAAGTGTTCCATTAAAGGGCCAGGTCTCCTCCTAAGATTATCTGTGCTGGTTGTCCAGGGTCTCCCCTTCGGTGTAGAGGATAATGCTGTCGTAAGAAAAAGACCCTCACAAAATTCCTGGAAAAGTTTTTGAAAAATCTGCATCTCCTGGTAAACTCCACGGCCGATGACCAATAATCCTCTGCTGACCATCTTCCAAATCCTGACCAGCCCTGGTGATCGCTCCATGTGTGGATACACCTGTGTGTTGTGCTGGGTGAAGACATGCGGACCTCCTCTGTCTGAAGTCCAAGACGTTGGTTCACTAGAGGTTCTTAAGGCGGTTGTACATTTCACGCTTGCTCTTGTCACCGGCCCAGGTCCTGCTCTTGCTGCGGAAGAGCTTTAGGTGTTCTCTAAAGTCCTTGTGGTCCATGGGGCGGTAAGCCTGGGGCTCACATTGCGCCTGCAGGCAAGATGGAGGACAGACGTTAGACACAATGACCTTCAGCAGAGGACATCACACATGGCCAAATCTCTATGCAATTCTACCTATGCCATAACTGGACCAGTAAGAAGTCAATAAAAAAACACCTGACAGGGGTTCTAACCTTGGATCACTCTATTAGAAAGCATTTCCACTGCAGTCTCCGGAAGTGAGAGAAAGTCATGGACCAGAATAAAAGATCCCTCAAGGACAATGCGGTTTGAAGGCCCTGAAGAAGTCCCCTTTCTTCAGGGCTGAAGAGGTTCACAAGTCTGAAATCTGGACCAGACAAGCTAAAGCAATACACAACGCTCCCAACAGAACCATCAACATTACCCTTGTTGTTGATACCATTTTGGTCTAGATTTAGAACCTTTGATCTTTTTCAGCCCTTAACCCCAAATGTGTTGGCTTTTCTTTGGGGGATCTTAAATAAAATAGAAAAGCCAACACATTTGGGGTTAAGTCCTCCTTCTTCAGGGCTGAAAAGGATCAAGAGTCTGAAATATGGACCAGACAATGGTATCAACAGAACAGGTAATCTAATGCTGATGGTTCTGTTGGGGGCCCTGTGGCTCGCACAAGCTTGTCTGCTCCAGATTTCAGACTTAACCCCAAAACATGTTGGCTTTTCTTTGGGAGCTCCTAAATAAAATACCATTTTGGGCTTTTATATGTGGAGTGGCATTTTTACTCTTTATCCTATCTGCAAATTTGGGTTGGGTGGTTCTCCTGTCCCTCTGTTCTATACACTGACCTGATAGCTGGGAAAGAAGTCCTTGTAGCCTCCCTTCAGTATGTACAATTCTGGGTAATGGAGTTTTGGGTACTCATTGCCGTTCCTGTCCTGTTTTCTAACATAACGGCACCTGTGAATGACACCAAGAAAAGGATAAGGATCAGATCTTGATTATATCAGAAGTCTTAAAGAATCTTTTTACAGCTGCAACAAGAACTTACATGCGAGGCCCACGCTCGGAGGAGAATTCACAGTGGAAGATGATGATGACCCTTTTGTCTTCACTGGTTGGGATAATTGGATTTTTCATGAGAAATTCCTCTATGTTTTGCTCCAGTGGGAGATTTACCGCGCTCTAAAACAGAAACATTTCGTGAGAAACCTGCCACTACCAAACATATTACTACAGAACCACATCCAGAGCCTACCAACATATTACTACAGGACTCTATCCAGAGCCCACCAACCTTTTACTACAGAACTACTGTACTTCCAGAGCCCACCAACATATTACTACAGGACTCCATCCAGAGCCCACCAACCTTTTACTACAGAAATACCAGCAGAGCCCACCAACATATTACTACAGGACTCCATCCAGAGCCCACCAACCTTTTACTACAGAAATACCAGCAGAGCCCACCAACATATTACTACAGGACTCCATCCAGAGCCCACCAACCTTTTACTACAGAACTACTGTACTTCCAGAGCCCACCAACATATTACTACAGGACTCCATCCAGAGCCCACCAACCTTTTACTACAGAAATACCAGCAGAGCCCACCAACATATTACTACAGGACTCCATCCAGAGCCCACCAACCTTTTACTACAGAACTACTGTACTTCCAGAGCCCACCAACATATTACTACAGGACTCCATCCAGAGCCCACCAACCTTTTACTACAGAAATACCAGCAGAGCCCACCAACATATTACTACAGGACTCCATCCAGAGCCCACCAACCTTTTACTACAGAACTACTGTACTTCCAGAGCCCACCAACATATTACTACAGGACTCCATCCAGAGCCCACCAACCTTTTACTACAGAAATACCAGCAGAGCCCACCAACATATTACTACAGGACTCCATCCAGAGCCCACCAACCTTTTACTACAGAAATACCAGCAGAGCCCACCAACATATTGCTACAAAAACCACATCCAGAACCCACCAACATATTATTATTATTATACAGGATTTATATAGCGCCAACAGTTTACGCAGCGCTTTACAATAAAAAAGGGAGACAATATAGTTACAATACAATAAAATACAAGAGGATTAAGAGGGCCCTGCTCAGAAGAGCTTACAATCTAATAGGGTGGGGCAGGTGGTACAAAAGGTTGTAACTGTGGGGAATGAGCTAATGGAAGAACCACATCCAGAGCCCACCAACATATTACTACAGAACTCCATCCAGAGCCCACCAACATATTACTACAGAACTCCATCCAGAGCCTACCAACATATTACTACAGAACTCCACCCCGAGCCTACCAACATATTACTACAGAACTCAATCCAGAGCCTACCAACATATTACTACAGAACTCCACCCAGAGCCCACCAACATTTTACTACAGAACTCCATCCAGAGCCCACCAACATATTACTACAGAACTCCATCCAGAGCCTACCAACATATTACTACAGAACTCAATCCAGAGCCCACCAACATTTTACTACAGAGCTACCTCCAGAGCCCACCAACATATTACTACAGGACTCCATCCAGAGCCCACCAACATATTACTACAGAACTCCATCCAGAGCCCACCGACATATTACTACAGAACCCCATCCAGAGCCCACCGACATATTACTACAGAACCCCATCCAGAGCCCACCAACATATTACTACAGAACCCTTCTAAGAGCCCAACATATTACTACAGAACAACGTCCAGAGCCCACCACTACCAACACTTTATTACCATCGAACCCCACCCAGGGTCCACCACTACCAACACAATATTATGGAACCCCATCCAGAGCATGCCACTACCAACACATAGTTACCATGGAACCCCATCCAGGGCCTGCCACTACTATCACATTATTACCATGGAACCCCATCCAGGGTCCACCACTACCAACACAATATTATGGAACCCCATCCAGAGCATGCCACTACCAACACATAGTTACCATGGAACCCCATCCAGGGCCTGCCACTACTATCACATTATCATCATGGAACCCCACCCAAGAACTTACACTACCAACACATTATTACCATGGAACCCCATCCAGAGCCTGCCACTACCAACACATTATCATCATGGAACCCCACCCAAGAACTTACACTACCAACACATTATCCTCATGGAACCCCACCCAGAGCCTACTGTCACTCACCTTGATGTGTCCTCCCTCATACTCGTATGGGTATCGGCAATCTACAATGACGCAACGCTCAATGCGATCCCTGTACTTCCCGCTCAGCACGTCATCCATCTGATCAGAGCAAAAAAGAAAAAGAAAATTGAAGATCAGTTTATAGTGAAACCTGGGAGCATTTAGTAAACTACTATTACTATGCGGCAAGCAATGCAACTAGAGGCACTGAAAGGGGGCACAGGCAGTACTGGTGGACTGGGCCCCATTAGGTCAGCAGTAGGGGCTCGGGGGCCAGCAAGGGTTGACAATGGGTGGCAGCAAAGTGCACAGAGAACAGTTCAGCATCAGTTTTAGTGCTTGCAATTTTTTACACCAAATTTTTTGTATGTGCCCTCCGCTACATAGAAGGTATTCCAGCAACACCAGCAGATGTGTTCCAGGATCACCAGCAGATGTGTTCCAGGATCACCAGCAGATGTGTTCCAGGATAACCAGCAGATGTGTTCCAGGATCACCAGCAGATGTGTTCCAGGATCACCAGCAGATGTGTTCCAGGATCACCAGCAGATGTGTTCCAGGATAACCAGCAGATGTGTTCCAGGATAACCAGCAGATGTGTTCCAGGATAACCAGCAGATGTGTTCCAGGATCACCAGCAGATGTGTTCCAGGATAACCAGCAGATGTGTTCCAGGATCGCCAGTGGATGCTTTCAAGGATCCATGATAAAAAACGGAACTACTAAGCAGGGGGGCTGTGCTTCCTATATGCATCTTAATGTTTATTTTCCAAGTTTAACTGACCATCTCCTGTGGTTACATGACAATTTAGGCTGATGTGGCAGCATAATAACTCACCATTTCTGGAGTGATATACTTCAGATCCTGGTGTTTGCCTTCTACTGTCTTCAACAGGTATGTCTGTTCAATAAAAAAAAAAAAGAGTCTATCATCAATACATGCACAAAATAGCTTTGGGCCTCTAGAATCTGTAAGAATTAATCAGTCATTGTAGATTTACGTGGTGGAAAGGTTGGCCTACAGCAAGGGTCTCCAAACTTTTCAAACAAAGAGCCAGTTTATTGTTCTTCAGAATTTAGGAGGGCCAAATTGTGGCCAGTGGGTGCAGAAAATGTCCCGGGCCCAGCATCAGTGAGAATAAATATGGCCTCAGGATTGGTGGTCAGTAGGAGGAGTAGTGCCCCTATCAGTAGGAGGAATAGTATCCCATCATTGGTATAAGTGGAAGAGACAGTGCCCCCTTGTTGGTGTCAGTGGGAGGAATAGTGCCTCATATCAGTGGGAGGAATAGTGCCCCAAGGGCCGGATAAAGGCTAACAAAGGGCCACATCTGGCCCTCGGGCCACAGTTTGGAGACCCCTGGCCTACAGGGTTTAAAAGGATGCTGCCTCTTATTAATTGCATCTAGTCCAACTGGTTTGTTCCTCTAAAACCTACACTGTGCACATGAAAAGGTGCTATTCATACCCAATTTAACACAGCCCTTCAATTATATATACATTTTTAAAATCCAAGGTACTCTACTTATCGTAGAACTACAAGGCCGGGGAATTCTGAGACCCTATAGACCACAAACCATGCCCACTATTACTCCTGATTTCATGTTTTCCCGTCTCCTCACCTTAGAGGAATCGCCAATCAAGTCCATCTGGTCACTGTCCAGGACATGTTCAACCGTCGCGAGACACAGAGACTTGGACCGACCCAGTTTCATTTTCTAGAATAAAACAAAATAATAAGTCAACGCAACGCCAATAAGGTTCTTGATCAAGAAAACAGCTATAAAAATGAAACTTCGGTAGAAAAGAACAGAACCAAAAAGGTGATCGGCATTTAGGGTTTTCATTCTGTTCGACCGGTTTGGTGTTTCACAAAGCCCTGCCTCATGGTTAGGCAGGTGACATGCCTATTACCTGTGAAGCTTCCTCTGTCACCTCTCTGCTTGTAGTCTGCTTATTGGACGATGAAGCAGCAGCATCTGCCCTTTTCAATAGGCAGGGAGGTGACAGCGCTGACGCGTTTTACCCACTAGGTTTACACATAGGCGGTGCACTTATTGGGTGAAATGTGTCATTCAGCAGAGTCGTGTCTGATAGGGGGGATATTGTCTGCCATATCCGATACCAGTTCAGAATTTATTAACAATTTTTTTTAACTTCAGTGCATCCAATTAAGGAGGAACTGCAAATCCAAGTGCACCAGCAAGCTAGCCATACATAATTTCCACAATAATTTCAGAGACGCACACATACCGGTTCCTCTATAACAAGCTTCTCATCATCGGCGCCAGCTGAGCTCAGGTTCTTGTGCCGCTTGGATTTCACCGGCGTAACCTCGTCAACTGGGCGCTCCAGGCGCTTCAGGATGGGTCGGATCACAGAGATGGGCATAGAGGGCGAGCGGAAGAGGCGGCGACATTTGCTTCTGATCACCAATTCCTGGCATGGGCAAGAAAAAGAAGAAGACGAAGGTTACACACCCTGATAACACCGTCCTCTGGGATTCATCTACCACAATTCATTGGCCTCCATAAGAAAGCCAATGTGTCAGCTCAGCGGGCTTTAACCATAATGGAAACACCCGCTTTAGGTATATGCGACATATGCAATTTTTTAAAAATGATTGCGATGCACATGTAAGATTTAAAGAATTAACTGCAGCAGGAACTTACCGAGTCATCTTTCTTCAGTGGTCCGGTCAGCAGGTTCTCCATGCCCGTCGGCAGGTTTGGCTCAGTCTGAAACAGAAAAGGTTAAAAAAAACAACATAAGTGACCAGAAGACAAATTTGAATATAAAACATTATATTAGTATAATGTTTTATTTCAAAATTTATTATCATTATTATATTTTATTATTATTTTATAATAGAATATATATTTTGTTATATTATATATTAAAATGTATTTATATTAGAATTTATTATTATTATATAATAATAATAAAGAGGAATATAAAACATTGTAATTATTATATTACAATGTTTGATATTAAAATGTAATAATATTTTATATTATTATATAATATAATTTATATTGTATTATTATTATAAATTATAATTTAAAACATTATATTATTATAATGTTTTATTTCAAAGAATATTATAAAATTATTATAAAATATAATAATGATAATAGAATTTATTTTATTATATTATATATTAAAATTATTTCTATTAGAATTTATTATTATTATATAATATAATAATAAAGAGGAATATAAAACATTGTAATATATTATTATATTACAATTTTTGATATTAAAATGTATTAATATTTTATATTATTATTTTATAATATATTTAATTTTATAATATAATGTATTACAATGTTATATATTGTATTATTATTATAAATTCTAATATAAAAAATTGTAATATATAATAAATAATATTATCTTACAAAATAATTATGAAGATGAAGAAGAAGATGAAGAAGATGAAGATGAAGATGAAGAAGAACATGAAGAAGAACATGAAGAAGAAGAAGAAGAAGAAGAAATATAAAACATTATATTATTATAATGTTTTATTTCAAAATATATTATCATTATTATATTTTATTATTATTTTATAATAGAATATATTTTATTATATTATATATTAAAATGATTTCTATTAGAATTTATTATTATTATATAATATAATAATAAAGAGGAATATAAAACATTGTAATATATTATTATATTACAATTTTTGATATTAAAATGTATTAATATTTTATATTATTACTATATAATATAATACAATGTTATATATTGTATTATTATAAATTCTAATATAAAAAAAAATGTAATATATAATAAAATATATTATCTTAGAAAATAATTCTAACATATAATAATAATAAATTCTAATATAAAACATTGCAGTATATAATTTAATAAAATATTATATTATAAAATAATAATACATTCTAATATAAAGCATTGTAATATGTAATATAATAATAACATTTAAATAAAATTTAAAACATTGCCAATAGCTTTTGGGGGCATTAGGCAAAATAGAGCGAGCACATTTCGCTTTGATCAAATCACAAGGTTTCATATTTTTTTATTATAAATTCTAATATAAAACATTGTAATATATAGAAGAAAAAGAAGAAAAAGAAAAAGAAGAAGAAAAAGAAAAAGAAAAAGAAGAAAAAGAAAAAGAAATTCTAATATAAAGCATTGTAATATATAATAGACATGTGCACACTGAAATATTTCGTTTCAGAATTTCGTTTTCGTCCGAAAAATAAATTTATTTAGTTACTCCCGAAATTCGTTTTTATTTATTTCGTTTTTCGTTAGAAATTGCATTCGTCCGAAAATCTGAATTAATTAAGGTCGAATCTGTCATTGAAGGCTTATGGTGTCTGTCGAATGTTCAAAGAAGATTCGACGGAGCAGTGAAACTGTACGACGCTGCAATCATACATTTCCGGTCGAATGTTCCGCCCACAAGCTATAGAAGAATTCTAATGTTGTATGACTAGTAATAATTATATTTATTCATTACTATTACTAGTCAACCAACATTAGAATTCTTCTATAGCCTATGGGCGGATGCATTTGACCGGAAATGTACGATTGCAGCGTCGTACAGTTTTGCTGCACCGTCGAATCTTCTAACTTTCTATGCTTTGTCGAATCTTCGTCATTCTAGCTATTTTACTGCTCCTCCTCTTTGGTTACAATCAGCCAATAACATTCATCATCAACTTTATTTTTATTTTACTTCCCCCCACCCAATTCCAGCAGTGATCTTTTCTCTCTATAATAACAAATCTTTTCTCTCCTATGTCGAATCTTTTCTCTCCTATGTCGAATCTTTTCTCTCCTATGTCGAATCTTTTCTCTCCTATGTCGAATCTTTTCTCTCCTATGTCGAATCTTTTCTCTCCTATGTCGAATCTTTTCTCTCCTATGTCGAATCTTTTCTCTCCTATGTCGAATCTTTTCTCTCCTATGTCGAATCTTTTCTCTCCTATGTCGAATCTTTTCTCTCCTATGTCGAATCTTTTCTCTCTATAATGTCGAATCTTTTCTCTCCTATGTCGAATCTTTTCTCTCTATAATGTCGAATCTTTTCTCTCCTATGTCGAATCTTTTCTCTCTATAATGTCGAATCTTTTCTCTCCTATGTCGAATCTTTTCTCTCCTATGTCGAATCTTTTCTCTCCTATGTCAAATCTTTTCTCTCCTATGTCGAATCTTTTCTCTCCTATGTCAAATCTTTTCTCTCCTATGTCGAATCTTTTCTCTCCTATGTCGAATCTTTTCTCTCCTATGTCGAATCTTTTCTCTCCTATGTCGAATCTTTTCTCTCTATAATGTCGAATCTTTTCTCTCCTATGTCGAATCTTTTCTCTCTATGTCGAATCTTTTCTCTCCTATGTCGAATCTTTTCTCTCCTATGTCGAATCTTTTCTCTCCTATGTCGAATCTTTTCTCTCTATAATGTCGAATCTTTTCTCTCCTATGTCGAATCTTTCTCTCCTATGTCAAATCTTTTCTCTCCTATGTCGAATCTTTTCTCTCCTATGTCAAATCTTTTCTCTCCTATGTCGAATCTTTTCTCTCCTATGTCGAATCTTTTCTCTCCTATGTCGAATCTTTTCTCTCTATAATGTCGAATCTTTTCTCTCCTATGTCGAATCTTTCTCTCCTATGTCGAATCTTTTCTCTCCTATGTCGAATCTTTCTCTCCTATGTCGAATCTTTTCTCTCCTATGTCGAATCTTTTCTCTCCTATGTCGAATCTTTTCTCTCTATAATGTCGAATCTTTTCTCTCCTATGTCGAATCTTTCCTCTCCTATGTCAAATCTTTTCTCTCCTATGTCGAATCTTTTCTCTCCTATGTCAAATCTTTTCTCTCTATAATGTCGAATCTTTTCTCTCTATAATGTCGAATCTTTTCTCTCTATAATGTCGAATCTTTTCTCTCCTATGTAGAATAATCTTGGACTAATAGAGTTAAGGTTAGGCACATTCGACCACAGGTTCGATAGACACAGATTGTTATTGTCAGCGTCACGTCGAATCTCCTATCTATATCGAACTGTTGTAGCAACGAAAACGAAAATGAAGCATTTGTTTATGTCGGATCTTTCGGTTTTCGGATTCTATGCTTTCGTTTTCGTTTGTTAAAACGATAATGAAAATAGCTGAAATTCGGACGAAAATGCATTCGGACGAAAACGAATGCACATGTCTAATATATAATATAATAATAACATAAATTAATAATAAAATATAAAACATTGGCAAGAGAATTTGGGGGCGTTGGCAGAATAGAGCGAGCACTTTTTGCTTTGATCAAATGACATGCCTTGAAATCTGTGCTTGCCACCACTGTAATAATCACCAGTTTTCTAGGCATTGCCACTTCTATCAAGTACCGATGTGAAGCCGTGGGCAAATGTATGATGGAGTGTAACCACTCCCAACCACTCCCATCAGCTAGCAAAAAAAAAAAAAAAAAAGTTTAATACCTTCGCATCATCATCATCATCATCGATAATGTCCATGAACCCATCATCATCTTCATCGTCTTGTACAGAGAAGGTGAGGGAGGATTTGCGTAAGCGGACGGGGCTCTCATCATCTACCTGAAACTCATTCCTTTCTGGTGAAAACTAAAGACGGGGAGAATAAAAACACAATGTAAATCATCTCAACATTAAGAGGTCCATCTATAAAGCAGTGAATTGGACTTCCACCAAATATTCTCGGGTGGTGAACTAGTTGCTGCCACTTAAAAACACATGGATCAGGATGGATTCACCTGCATTGAACGTTTGGAGAATGCCAGGGTCTCTTCTTTTTAAATAGGACTTCACCAGCACTGCTAGACTCTACGGCCTGCCACACAGGAAAGGGACACAAAGACCACTTACCATGAGGGTTGGAGCAGAACATGGGCGGGGCTTGAGGGCATCATCACTGCGACGCGGGAAGCGAGAAACTGGGCACAAAAATGGCCTTTTGAAGAGGAAAACTTCCTGTAAATGTAAAAAAAAAAAAAAAAGAATTTAAAAAGCGATCATTAATTGGCAATACCTGACTTTTTCAATAGACATTTCTTGTTCCCAAGAGCAGGAACCCACAGCAATCAATAGGTGGAGTCAGACCAGTACAAGATGGACTCTTATTGGTTGGTATGAGTTCGGGTACTTAAAGTAAAAGCTCAGAACCCCAAAAAAATAAATAAAACAGTACATCTCTGAAAATACATTTCCCCATGTTTTATCCATTACTCTGCCAGAAATCTAGTGCACTCCTAACTTGGGCTGGCAACATGGTGCCTGTTCTGCATGGAAACCCCAACCAGCATGGTCAGCCCTGGCTGCAGAACTCCACCTATCCCTGTCCATACATTCATTTCTTTTCTAGCCTCATCTCCCAAGAGCCAGATCACACACTGTGCAAGGAAAGGGCTCATTGGAGATGTAGTTCTAGGGGTAGGGGGGGGGGGGTGTCTACTACAATATGAACTGACCTCTCAGCAGCTGCCCCTGCAAAAATTTTACAAGCTTGGTGATGTCACAGTCTCAGAGGCTGCAGTGAGCCCATCCAAGGTCAATGTTAAGTCCCAGAACTAAACCTATTGGCCCCGGAGCCTAAAAAACTATTTTTGTTGTTTGTGCCCTGCACTTGTCCTCCTGCTGCTGAAGAAGGCCCGGTGAAGGAGATGACTGTGCCCCAGAAATTAGCCCATTGGCTCCTGGGCTTGTCCTCCTGCTGCTGAAGAAGGCCCGGTGGAGGACATGACTGGGGCAGCGTTGTTCCCCATAAATGAGCCCATTCGCTCCAGGGCTCATTTATGGGGAACAACGCTGAAGAAGTCCCAGTAGAGGACAAGACTGGGACAGTGTTGTTCCCCAGAAATGAGCCCATTGGCTCCTGGGCTTGTCCTCCTGCTGCTGAAGAAGGCCCGGTGGAGGACATGACTGGGACAGCGTTGTTCCCCAGAAATGAGCCCATTGGCTCCTGGGCTTGTCCTCCTGCTGCTGAAGAAGGCCCGGTGGAGGACATGACTGGGACAGCGTTGTTCCCCAGAAATGAGCCCATTGGCTCCTGGGCTTGTCCTCCTGCTGCTGAAGAAGGCCCGGTGGAGGACATGACTGGGACAGCGTTGTTCCCCAGAAATGAACCCATTGGCTCCAGGGCTTGTCCTCCTGCTGCTAGAGAGGGCCTGGTGGAGGACATCAATGGGACAGAGTTGTGCCCCAGAAATGAACCCATTGGCTCCTGGGCTTGTCCTCCTGCTGCTGAAGAAGGCCCGGTGGAGGACATGACTGGGACAGCGTTGTTCCCCATAAATGAGCCCATTCGCTCCAGGGCTCATTTATGGGGAACAACGCTGAAGAAGTCCCGGTAGAGGACAAGACTGGGACAGTGTTGTTCCCCAGAAATGAGCCCATTGGCTCCTGGGCTTGTCCTCCTGCTGCTGAAGAAGGTCCGGTGGAGGACATGACTGGGACAGCGTTGTTCCCCAGAAATGAGCCCATTGGCTCCTGGGCTTGTCCTCCTGCTGCTGAAGAAGGCCCGGTGGAGGACATGACTGGGACAGCGTTGTTCCCCAGAAATGAGCCCGTTGGCTCCTGGGCTTGTCCTCCTGCTGCTGAAGAAGGCCCGGTGGAGGACATGACTGGGACAGCGTTGTTCCCAAGAAATGAGCCCATTGGCTCCAGGGCTTGTCCTCCTGCTGCTAGAGAGGGCCTGGTGGAGGACATCAATGGGACAGAGTTGTGCCCCAGAAATGAACCCATTGGCTCCTGGGCTTGTCCTCCTGCTGCTAGAGAGGGCCTGGTGGAGGACATCAATGGGACAGAGTTGTGCCCCAGAAATGAACCCATTGGCTCCAGGGCTTGTCCTCCTGCTGCTAGAGAGGGCCTGGTGGAGGACATCAATGGGACAGAGTTGTGCCCCAGAAATGAACTTATTGGCTCCAGGGCTTGTCCTCCTGCTGCTAGAGAGGGCCTGGTGGAGGACATCAATGGGACAGAGTTGTGCCCCAGAAATGAACCCATTGGCTCCAGGGCTTGTCCTCCTGCTGCTAGAGAGGGCCTAGTGGAGGACATGACTGAGGCAGAGTTGAGTCTCAGAACTGAATATATTGCTCTTTGGCTTGTCCTCCTGCTGCAGGGAACTCAGTAAGAGTTCTCTATATTAGAGCATGTTGCATCATTACTGTATCTGCAGATCCTGTCAGTATAACTTACATTCTCCTTGTTGTCTGGTTTGGAGGGGCTGCCTTTCAGGGGACTGGTGACATTCAAGTCTGAGGTGCTGGAAAGTTTTCTCAGGCCTGGGCTGCCCCCAAGAAGTGATACCTATAAAACACAAGAACAAGCAGAGCCGTCAGGACTGAGATCACAGAGGACAGGAAGGGAGCAATCAACAAAATTATCTCTGACCCCGCCAGGCCCAAATGGTGTCTCTTTTATGGTGGGCTCTGCTGGCAGAGGTTTCCAGATTACGGCCATATCTGGGAACGGGATCTGATAGCAGAGGACCAGCATATGGCTTTACATTAGCCCATCCTCCACAGGGTAACATGATAAGTAATCAATAACTCACCGGCAGTGACTGTCTTCTTCTCAGAGGCAGTTTGAATCTGCAAAAGGAATGAGAAAGGAAAAGATAAATACAATGTAACATTTTCTGAAGTACTATTTGTGCAAGCATAACAAGGCTTCCGTTTTTCAAGTATCAAGTCAAACGGGTATTTTATGAAAATGACCCCCTTAGTACTCTCTAGATCAACATTTTCAACACAGAGGAACCCTTGAAATAACTTTCTGGCTTAGTGAACCCCCTACTAAAAATTACTACCGTATATACTCGAGTATAAGCCGATCCGAATATAAGCCGAGGCACCTAATTTTACCACAAAAAAATGGGAAAACACATTGACTCGAGTATAAGCCTAGGGTGTCCATCTGCATGCCTCACTGTGCCTCACTTTGCCTTACTGTGCCCATGCCTCACTGTGCCCATGTGCATGCCTCACTGTGTCCATGCCTCACTGTGCCCATGCCTCACTGTGCCCATGACTAGACTGACGTTTAACATGGGAGTCTATGGAAGGGGTGCCCGGCTTTGAAAAATAGGTGCTCCCCGGCCGTAGGTCCTCCAGACAACAAACTTTGCACACTTATAGAGGAGAAATTGGGCTACATGTGTGCCAAGTTTCGGGTCCAGCGGACCTACGACCGGCCAGTACCGGGTCCCCAAATTCACCGGAGAAATTACCATTTAACATGGGAGGAAGGGGTGCCCGGTTTGAAAAATCGGTGCTCCCCGGCCGTAGGTCCCCTGGACAACAAACTTTGCACACTTGTAGAGGAAGAGTAAGGCTATATGTGTGCCAAGGTTGGGGTCCAGGGGACCTACGGCCGACTGGTACTGGGTCCCCAAAGTCCGGGAGATCAGGCGCAAAAAGGTGACTCGAGTATAAGCCGAGGGGGGCATTTTCAGCACACAAAAAATGTGCTGAAAAACATGGCTTATACTCGAGTATATACGGTATATCTACAACTCATGATACATTAGTGTTACATTTAGTGGGAAGAATATGCCTTACATTTGTTGTCATTGGGAAGAATTCCCCTCTTACAGATAGCTAAAAAGATCAATGGTGTCAGTGGGAACTTATCTGAAAGGCAGAAATTGCTCATTGTTCAATGAACCCCTAGCAACCTCTGGAGGAACCCTGGTTGAGAAACCCTGCTCTAGGGCTTCAGTTGGGTAAAATTTTAAGTGGTTTTAACTTGGTTTTGCTGTTGTATCCCTATTGAGGAGATTTCCCATCTCACTTTCTGCTCTGGAGACACAACAGGTTGTCAGACAATCTCTCCGAAATGAGTGGAATCCCCTCCTTTGGTAGTGGTTCCCATTGATAGATATCCCCTACACCCCTATTCTTGGCTCAGCTTTCAAATTTTGGATATCCCCTCACATATAGTAATGGTGATAATGGTTACCGATAAGGACAATCAATCACCCCAATGGGACTAAATGAATTAAAAAGCCCTTCAACTGAATCAGTGTTTTGGTTGGAGGGCTTTTTGATACCTTTGGTCTTTCTCACCATAACCTGTCTAGTTGGGTTCCATGCCCTACTGAGAAGAAGCCATTGATTCCATACAAGGCACTAATGATGGTACCTGACCAAGCTGTATGCAGACTGGAATAAACATTAGGCTATATTTGCATTCTACACCAGCGGTTCTGGATGTGTTGGGGCATAAAGGAAGAATTTGCATGGCTCTGGCCACTGTCCTGACATTAGGAATAATCCTCTTATTTTTGGGTTATGTGATAAAAAGGCATCTGAAGACTTTCTAAGAAGGCTTTACTGTATTACACAATATCAAGGACATCACTTGGGGGGTGAATCTGACTACCATTCCTTCTCAGGGCTTCCTCATGTGGATCAAAACATTAAAGAAAAGTGTCTAAAAAAAGTTTGATTCTATACCATTAGCTTGATTGAGAACTGAAAGTTTTCTACAAGTCTCTCAACACCCCATTCAGTCCCAAAAATAAACTCTTCCTAGAGGCCTAAATGAAGTGTGTCGGTCCGCGTGCCATACTTACTCATTGTTTGGGATCCTGCGTTCAAAAATAGTCTTCTCAAAGCTGCAAGGAAGGAACAAGAGAGAATTAGAAACTGAAGGTGGAACAACACTTCCTCTACATGTTTTTATACTCTGTAAATAGGAAACAAAGAACAATCTGGCCGCACACATGAAAGAGGAACACGAGAGAAGAGCAACAATGTGGAAACTTGGTAACCCATCTTAAGAGTCTGATCAGTCAACAACGACCCAACTGGCTGTGGTTGGTTATCTCTTCAACGTACTAAACTTTACGCAAAATTCTGTCTGTAAAGCCCCATACACACGGTAGGACTTTTTTGACAACAAACTTCAAAATGAGCAAGTTTTCAAAAAAATCCGACAGTGTGTACGCTCCATCGGACAAACTTTTTCGGTTTTTATCGGACAAAAGTTCGCTCTGCAAACAGACAAACTTTTCGGCAACTAAAGTCCTACGGTGCAAAGTCCTGCCGTGTGTACAGAAATCCATCGGACTTTTGTCCGAAGTACAAACACGCATGCCCAGAACCAATGTTAAAATCAACCAACAATAGCAGGAAGTTGACCAAAGAGTGGCGGTAAAGAGCAGAAAAACCACGTGATTTGGGGAAAGTTTTGGGAAAGTTTGCAGAAAAGTCCTGCCGTGTGTATGCTATGGGTGTGCCCGGCCAACTCCCTTCGGACAAAAATCCACGGAAAAGTTTGTTTTAAGTCCGACCGTGTGTACGAGGCTTTAGAAGGAATGTTGAAGGAGAAAATGTCAATGTTATTGACCATATCACAAGAAACTCAACATGGTGGATGGACATTGAACCAACTGGTTGTAAAGAGTTGTCAGACTGCCATTCACCATACTAAACTTCTTAAAATACAACGTTTTTTGGACATATATCGCAAGAAACTCAGCTGAAAAGAACTTTGCAAGCTTGAAGAAAAGAACAAGGTAAAGAACGGGGGAGGAAGAACAAGGTGGATGGACCAATGACCCAACTGGTTGTGGTGGATTATCCAACTCTGCTATTCACTATTCTAAATATCAAACACGCAAAACCACATCTGTTGTAAGGAGTATTGAACAGTAAAACTCAGATAAAGAGGAGCTATGCAAGAATGTATAAAAGAAGGTAGTAGTAAAGGATGGGAGAAGAGGAACATGGTGGATGGACAATGGACAATGACCCAACTGCTGTGGTAAATTATCTGACTCTGCTATTCACCATAATAAACGTTAGATATGCAAACCACATCTGTTGGAAGGAATATTGAAGAAAAAGGCACTTTTTTAGCCATAATGAAAGAACCTCAACTGGAGGGGAACTACCGTATATACTTGAGTATAAGCCGACCCGAATATAAGCCGAGGCACCTAATTTTACCACAAAAAACTGGGAAAAACGTATTGACTCGAGTATAAGCCTAGGGTGTCCATGTGCATGCCTCACTGTGTCCATGTGCATGCCTCACTGTGCCCATGCCTCACTGTGCCTATGACTAGACTTACGTTTAACATGGGAGTATATGGAAGGGGTGCTGGGCTTTGAAAAATCGGTGCTCTCCAGCTGTAGGTCCCCCAGACAGCAAACTTTGCACACTTTTAGAGGAGAACAGGGGCTATATGTGTGCCAGGTTTCGGGTCTAGGGGACCTACGGCCGGTCGGTACAGAGTCCCCAAAGTTACCGGAGAAATTACCGTTTAACATGGGAGTCTATGGAAGGGGTGCCTGGCTTTGAAAAATCGGTGCTCCCCGGCCATAGGTCCCCCAAACAAAAAACTTTCCACACTTGTTGAGGAAGAGTGGGGCTATATGTGTGCCCAGGGGACCTACGGCCGGCCAATATCAGATCCTCAAATCCGGGAGATCAGGCGCAAAAAGGTGACTCGAGTATAACCCGAGGGGGGCATTTTCAGCACGAAAAAATGTGCTGAAAAACTCGGCTTATACTCGAGTATATACGGTATGCAAAATTGTGGAATAGAGCAGGGTAAAGAATGGGAAAAGAAGAATATGTTTGATGGACAATGACCCATTTGGCTGTGGTGGGTTATCTGACTCTGCTATTTATCAGACTACACATCAGACATGCATACATCTGTTGGAAGAAATATTGGAGAAAAAGGCTTTTTTATGACCAGAACTGAGCTGGGAGGGGAACTATGCAAAATTGTGGAAGAGAGCAAAATAAAGAATGAGAGGAGAAGAATATGGTGGATGGAGGACATCCGAGAAATGAAATGCAGCCATGATGTAAAGTGGAACATTAATCTGCCAAAGGCAGCGCCAAATGGAAAGCTATGGTGGAAGCAAGGTTATACCTACGAAGCTCACTAAAGACTGCAAGTGAGCATGGTATGGGCTATGGCAAACTAAAGGGAAAAGGAGAACATGGTGGACATCCTGGAACTGAAGGAGGCAGTTATATAAAGAGGAACATTAACTCGGCAAAGGACAAGATCAAATGGAAAGTGATAATGGAAGCAAGGTTCTAAGTTTGAAGTTCACCAATGACTGCAAGTGGTCCTCGGTCAACGTGAGACTCAAGACAGGTTGAGAAAGACAATCCTATCTAGGTGCACTTGCAGACGTGTTTTAGAAAAAGTGAAAATTGGATGTTCTGAGTGTAAGATTTGTAAGATCACCTTCATGAAACTACCAGTGCAGTAAACAGAAGCACAATGCTGAGAATGCCATATGCTATATAACAGGCCTTTACTAGATAAACCTCCGTGCAAACCTCTGGGAAAGGCAGTAAGCCCATCACTGAAGCCAGTCTTGGGACGTTTGACTACTATGGTTGCATACAACATGGCACACCAACAAAATATACCAAATGCTTTTTTTTTTTTTTTTTTTTTAATGATTGCAATTTCTTAGTGGTTATCACTTCTGTTTTGCAGCACTGGGGTCCTGTGCTTGCATTCTGGCCAGGACACTTATCTACATGGGGTTTGCATGTCCAGGATATAGAAAGGGACCCAAGCCTAACATCCAATATTATAAGTTTCAAGTTAATGAGGAAAGTCAATTACTGTATATACTCGAGTATAAGCCGAGTTTTTAAGCACATTTTTTTGTGCTGAAAATGCCCCCCTCGGCTTATACTCGAGTCACCTTTTTGCGCCTGATCTCCCGAACTTTGGGGACCTGGTACCGGTCGGCAGTAGGTCCCCTGGACCCCAAACTTGGCACACATATAGCCCCATGTCTCCTCTACAAGTATGCAAAGTTTGCTGTCTGGGGGACCTAAGGCCAGGGAGCACCGATTTTTCAAAGCCGGGTACCCCTTCCATAGACTCCCATGTTAAACGTAGGTCTAGTCATGGGCACAGTGAGGCATGGACACAGTGAGGCATGGACACAGTGAGGCAATGACACAGTGAGGCAATGACACAGTGAGGCATGGACACAGTGAGGCATGGACACAGTGAGGCATGGACACAGTGAGGCATGGACACAGTGAGGCATGGGCACAGTGAGGCATGGACACAGTGAGGCATGGACACAGTGAGGCATGGACACAGTGAGGCATGGGCACAGTGAGGCATG